>JAHHZJ010008426.1:0-17065 GCA_021437245.1 Aegilops speltoides | reverse complement strand
GGGCTATTGGGATCGGAGGCCGAGATCGCATTGAGTGAACGTGTCAACTCGGAGGCCCGTGCGTTCGGTGCTTGGATCGGTCGGATCGTGAAGCGCGACTACATCAACCGGTTGTTATAACACTTCCGCTAACGGTCTAAAAGGGCGAGCGACTCTCCTCTCGTTGCTATGTCATCACCATGATCTTGCGTGGCGAGGAAATTTTTGAAATTACGCTTCCCCCAACAAGGGCATCCGAGCCTAGGTTTTATGGTTTGATGTTATATGCAGAGTAGAACACAAGTGAGTTGTGGGCGATATAAGTCATCTGCTTACCAGCATGTCATACTTTGGTTGCGGTATTGTTGGATGAAGCGGCCGGACCGACATTACGCGCGCTTACGAGACTGGTTTTACCGCCTGCTTTGCACACGTGACTAGCGGTGTCGGTTTCTCCAACTTTAGTTGAACCGAGTGTGCTACGCCGGTCCTTGCGAAGGTTAAAACAACATCAACTTGACAAACTATCGTTGTGGTTTTGATGCGTAGGTGAGATTGGTTCTTACTTAAGCCCGTAGTAGCCACGTAAAACTTGCAACAACAAAGTAGAGGACATCTAACTTGTTTTTGCGGGCATGTTGTGATGTGATATGGCCAAGCGTGATGCTATATTTTATTGTATGAGATGATCATGTTTTGTAACCGAAGTTATCGGAATGGCGAGGAGCCATATGGTTGTCGCTTTATTGTATGAAATGCAACGCTCGTAATTGCTTTACTTTATCACTAAGCGGTAGCGATAGTCGTAAAGCAATAGATGGCGTAAGCACAACGATGCTACGATGGAGATCAAGGTGTGCGCCCGGTGGCGATGGTGATCACGACGGTAGCTGAGATGGAATCACAAGCACAAGATGATGATGGCCATATCATATCACTTATATTGATTGCATGTGATGTTTATCCTTTATGCATCTTATCTTGCTTTGATTGGCGGTAGCATTTAAGATGATCTCTCACTAAAATTATCAAGAAGTGTTCTCCCGAGTATGCACCGTTGCCAAAGTTAAATCGTGCCGGACACCACGTGATGATCGGTGTGATAAGCTCTCGTCCATCTACAACGGGTGCAAGCGTTTGCACGCGGAATACTCGAGTTAAACTTGCGAGCCTAGCATATGCAGATATGGCCTCGGAACACGGAGACCGAAAGGTCGGCGTGAATCATATAGTAGATATGATCAACATAGTGATGTTCACCATTGAAAACTACTCCATCTCACGTGATGATCGGTTATGGTTTAGTTGATTTGGATCACGTAATCACTTAGATGACTAGAGATGTACTCTAAGTGGGAGTTCTTAAGTAATATGATTAATTGAACTTAAATTTATCATGAACTTAGTACGTGATAGTATTTTGCTTATCTATGTTTGTTTGTAGATAGATGGCTCGTCTTTGTTGTTCGTTGAATTTTAATCGTTCCTTGAGAAAGCAAAGTTGAAAGATGATGGTAGCAATTACGGATTGGGTCCAGTAACTCGAGGATTATCCTCATTGTTGCCGAAAAGTTACTGGAAGCACCACTGGGTGCGCCTGTCTCTGATCTCCGAGCGGCGTTAGAACGTCTGGCGAGCAAAGCGATGACTACTCTATAGTTCGATGTGCCATGCTTTACGGCTTAGAACCGGGTCTTCAACGGCGTTTTGAACATCATGGAGCATATGAGATGTTCAGAGTTGAAGTTAATATTTCAAGCAAATGCGGATTGAGAGATATGAAGTCTCCAATAAGTTCTACAATTGCAAGATGGAGGAGAATAGTTCTCGGTGAGCATATACTCAAAATGTCGGGTATAATAATCACTTGATTCAACGGGAGTTAATCTTCCGGATGATAGCGTCATTGATGAATTCTCCAATCACTACCACCAAGCTACAAGAGCTTTGTGATGAACTATAATATGCAAGGGATGAACAAGACTATTCCGAGCTCTTACGCAATGCTAAAAGCTGCGGTAGAAATCAAGAAGGAGCATCAAGTGTTGATGGTCGACAAGACCACTAGTTTCAAGAAAAGGGCAAGGGAAGAAGAAGGAACTTCAAGAAGAACAGCAAACAAGTTGCTTGCTCAAGAGAAGAAACCCAATGCGACCTAAGCACGCGAGTGCTTCTACGCAAGCGAGCGTCCTTTGAAGGGAACTGCCCCAAGTATTTGCGGATAAGAAGGATGGCAAAGTGAACAAAGGTATATGTGATATACATGTTATTGATGTGTACCTAACTAGAGCTCGTAGTAGCACTTGGTATTTGAATCTTGGTTACATTGCTAATATTTGCAACTCGAAGCAGGGACTACTGAATAACGAACTGCCAAGGATGAGGTGACGATCGGCGTGGAAATGGTTCCAAAGTCGATGTGATCAGATCGCCCCTACCTCTACATCTACCTTCGGGATTAGTATTAGACCTGAATAATTGTTATTTGGTGCGCGTTGAGCATGAACATTATATCTGGATCTTGTTTGATCGAGGCGGCTATTCATTTAAATCGAGAGAATAATGGTTGTTCTATTTATATGAGTAATATCTTTTATGGTCATGCACCCTTGAAGAGTGGTCTATTTTATTGAATCTCAATAGTAGTGATACACATATTCATAATGTTGAAGCCAAAGATGCAGAGTTGATAATGATAGTGCAACTTATTTGTGGACTGCCGTTTAGGTCATATCGTGTAAAGCGCATGAAGAAACTCCATCTTGATGGACTTTTGGAATCACTTGATTATGAATCACTTGGTACTTGAACCGTGCCTCATGGGCAAGATGACTAAAACACGTTCTCGGTACTATGGAGAGCAACAGATTTGTTGGAAATCATACATCTGATGTATGTGGTCGATGAATGTTGAGGCTCGTGGCGGATATCGTTATTTTCTCACCTTCACGAGATGATTTGAGTAGATATGGGTATATCTACTTAATGAAGCACAAGTCGAAACATTTGAAAAGTTCAAAGAATTTGAGTGAAGTGGAAAATCATCGTAACAAGAAAATAAAGTTTCTATGATCCGATCGTGGAGGAGAATATTTGAGTTACGAGTTTGGTTTACATTTGAAACAATGCGAATAGTTTCAAGTCACGCCACCGAACACCACAAAGAAATGGTGTGTCCGAACGCCGAATCGTGATTTTACTAGATATGGTGCGATCTATGATGTCTCTTACCGATTTACCGCTATCGCTTTGGGGTTATGCTTTAGAGACCGCATTCACATTAAATAGGTCACCATCTAAACTGCTGAAACGACGCCTTATGAACTGTGGTTTGGCAAGAAACCAAAGTTGTCGCTTAAAGTTTGGGGCTGATGCTTATGTGAAGAAACTTCAACTAGATAAGCTCAACCCAAATCGGAGAAATGTGTCTTCAAGGATACCCAAAGAGATTGGGTACACCTTCTATCACAGATCCAAGGCAAGACATTCGCTGTTAAGAATGGATCCTTTCTAGAGAAGGAGTTTCCTCGAAAGAAGTGAGTGGGAGAAGTAGAACTTGATGAGGTAAAAGACTTCGCCCTTTATTGAAAGTAGTTCATCAGAAAACAGCCTCGTGGACAAATACACCAATTAGTGAGGAAGCTAATGATATTGATCATGAAACTTCATATCAAGTGTCTATCAACCTCGAGGTCTACCAGAGTAAGATCCGCACTGTGAGTGGTACGATAATCATGTTCTGAAGTCATGTTACTGATATGTGTAACATCCCAATTTTATTAAATTCGGATGTTAATAGAATCATTCAATGCATATCATATTTCTTTTGCATTTTGGAGTTTTAAAAAATATTCAAATAATATTTTTCACTCGAGAAAAACAAATGAGAGGGGATAAGATGACTTTCTAAATATAAAAAGAGGGGAAATTTTATTTTGAATATTATTTGAAGTTTTGGAGTTTATTTGGTATTTATTTTATCTCAAAGTGCATTAATTTGCATTAGGAAATTTTACAAAATGTTCTGTGCCTTAATTTAATGTTCATTAGGCTCTAAATATTGCATAGTTATTTTATAAATTATTGTGGTGTTTTTATTAATTCATTTGAATTAATTATGGCCACTTTAGTGTTCGCTTAAAAAACACACGCACGACGCACTGACCAAACTGGTTCGCCCAGAGCGCCTGCCCGCCGCCATTTGGCCAGTTACGCCTCGACGCTTCTTCCGCTGGCGACCGACGACGCTTCGCTGCCATCAGCCACATCGATCAGGGGTCTTCGCCAGTCGCCCCTAACCTCCCGCCTCCTCCTCCGGATAAGCACGCCGGCCTCAAGAATCGGCCGGTTTTCGGATAGAGCTTATCCCCGCCCCGACGCCTCCTCGCCATATAAAGCCTCGACCTCTCCATCCCGCCACTTCGATCTTCCCACGCCGCCATAGCCCCAGCCGCTGTCAGATTCGCCGCCGAACGACCTCCCGAGCTTTCCCGCCAAGAAGCCACCACGATCCACCTTCCTTCACAATGTTTCGACGACGCGCACCGCTTGACATTTTTTTCGCCGCTTAGGTCCGCCGAGACGACGCCCGACGACGCCTCGACCTCGCCGAGCACCGGCGGCCGCTCGCCTTCGCTTCTGCCCGTCCGCCGACGACGCCGCCACTCACATCCGGACGCCTCGACGCCCGCAACCTCCCCGTTTTCACCGACGCCGACCGCCAGAGCCGCCGCTTCTTACCGACGCCAGCCTGGCTGCCGCCGCCACCACCGCCACGAAGCCCTCATCCGCTCGATCTAGCATGGACGGCCTAGATTAGATTAGGTTTGTTTTTTTATTTTATGAAGAGGTACGCTTAACCGCGTCCTTAGACCGCCGGTTTATTTAAACCGAGCACGGCTTTTTAGTTTAGCCGCCGCCATCGTTTTTTTTATTTAGCGGCCGTCAGATAGCCTCCGCAAGCGGACGCGCCGCCAGCCACAAGCCGCCACGGGCTGTGGGACTTGTTCCAATAATTTTCTTCTCTCCTTAGTCCCTCGTAATTAGCATTAGTCCTCGAACTTCGATAGCCACAACTTTTTAACCAGAGATCCAAACTCGATGAAACCAGCCAAATTCTTCGATTGTTTAGTCTATCCAGTGGTATCCTTTTGCAAACTTTTGACAGATTCAAATTTGAATTTATTCAGATTTGAATTTGAACTTCAAATGGCCATATCTCCCAAACCGTAGTCTGATTAAATTGAATCTTTTGCACTTTGTCACCGTAGCCAAACCCTATCACCGGACCTTTGTCACAATAATTTTCACACCCTAGAATCTGCCCATTAATATTTTACTAGTATGCATAGTTCACATCACTTTTTGAACCATAGGCCTATGTTGTTTTGCACTTAGAATAATTTCGCTAGTTAGGTGTGATGTTTGTTCATTTGGTTTTCCGAGACTTTTGCTTTGCATGTTCTTCTTGGTTCTCTTGAATTTGCTTATGTTTGTTTATCTCCTTATATAGATTGCCTTGAGTGCTGCGTAATATTTTCATCCTTAGAATTCAACCAAAGCATTCAAGGCAAGTTGCATCTTGATCATGTTTTATTACCTATGTTTTTATTATGCACTTAGTTCTTTGCGTAGGACTGCATGGTAGGAATTGATGCCGCATGACTATGCTTTTCACCCAAGAGTTCATTGAGGTAGGTCTAACCATATGACATTGTCGCCATCGCTTTACATTATGTTGCTTCGCTAAGTAGACGGGATTGGGGAGTGAACATTGTAAAGTATGAGTGACAATGTAGTAAGTAGGACCTAAGTTAATTAATGAACTACCGGAAACTTGAGGGAATGGATGGCACAAGGGGCACGATGGGAAATCCATGGTGGTGCACCACTAGTGGACCGTCCCCAGCTCAAAGAGATCAATCGATTCTCATGTCTAGAAGCTTACGTGGCAGCCACAAGCCAATATGGGCTCGCTTAGTTGAGTAGTTAGTGACTCTTCCGGATGGGCTAGCAGATGTAGAATGATGTAGGTGTACCGCCTATCCGGGGTTAAGGGGAACATTTTCAAAGACTATGTCTCGATCTTCCGATCATGGAGGTGGTCGAGTCTTGTGGGGAAAAGTGCAACCTCCGCAGAGTGTCAACCTAATCGATTAGTCAGTCCCTTGCTATTTTACATCTTGAGCATCTAGTAGTGAAAATGCCGGAGATCTCCTCACCTTTAATTAAACATTGGGATTTAAATGAAACTTGGGAACGGATGGAGTTGGGTGCCAACTCATCCTATGCAAATGTGTGTAGTAGAATAACATCTTTTCTAATAGGAAAAACTAGCTTTATGCAAAAAACTAAACTTAGAGCTTTCCACCACCAAATTGCATGTACAAGTAGGTTCATTACACTTATGATGTGACTTGCCAAGACATTCAATGTAATCGATTTATATGGCTGCAACTTATCACGCTGCAGATATATCCGACGAGGATTAAGGTGCGATAGGTCGATGTTCTACACTCAACCTTGCTCGTGGAGTTGGACCATTTACTACTTTGCTTCCCAGATTTGTTATTGGCTCTATGCCCTATTTTGTAATAAATGTATTACTCCCGGACTATCGATGTAATAAAGAGATGTGTGTTATTTCGTTATTTCATCGATAATCGTGTGTGCTAGCAAGTCGATCCAGGACTAGCACGGTAAGCACAGAGACTTCGACTCTACCGAAGTCGGGTCGCTACAAGATGGTATCGAGCACACGTGATCGAGGACGCGACCCTAGAAAATGGAAAAGCCATAGGATAAAAACTTTATTTTTCACTTTCCCTATATATCCTTTGGTCTCGCATCTTTTTACTGCATTAATTTCTTCCTTTCAAAATGTAGATGTCGTCCCGCCATTGTCGAGTTTGAGCAGCCCGATGAGACCATGCCTTTTGGACGGCAATGGTGAAGATCGTGAAGCACCAAGATTGGGCTTCCCACATTCATCGGAACCTTCACCGCCACCCCGCCCGAGGAGACACGTTGGAGGATCGATGCCCATATCCCCGACGCATCTCGAAACCGCACTGCCCATTGATTTCCATGTGGATACCGCAACATGGGGCTTGGGCAGGGCATCGCTCCACGCTGTTCCTGGACGATTCGGAGGAGTATGACGAAGACCTCAAGAGGACCTCCTTCGTGATGTACGGACGCCAGACGCAAATGGAGATGTGGTGCACTCGGAGGACAGACGATAGCATCCCATATCCGGACATGGAGGATCACATTCGATGATGGAGCCGAGCTGTCTCGACAACATGATCGCATCAAGAACCTCATGACTCGAAGGCCGATCTCGAGGAGGAACTCCAAGACGCCAGACGAGCATGAGGGAGAGCCGGACGCCTTCAAGAGAAGATCGACGATCCAAGCTTGAGCTTGAGGAGGCCGAGGAGAAGCGGATGAGGAGAAAACATCCGGAGGATCACTCATGGTGCCTATGTCACCAGACAAGGACCGTGGTGATGAGCTTGGAGAGATGACACGCATGGATGCAAGGTCACCGATGTCCAACATGGTCGATCGTCTTCATCCGACGAGAGTTAGATTTTATACCACCATGAGAGTTAGGAATTTGATTGTTATCCCATTAGTTTATTTCATTTGTGAGACCTTGTCAAATCTTGTGACATGGCTTACCTTAGGTTTGATTGTTCATGTGAACCCTTTGAGTGAAATTGAATTGGAGTGATTTGAAGTTTTATTGCTATCATGTGCATATGGGTAGTGTGATTTTACTCCCTAGGCCTTATTCTATTCTCGACTTCTCATCCACTCTAAACCCATCGATGCCTCCAAGACGTGACCTCGACTTCAACTTTCCGCCGGAGTCATGGAGTTGATCCAGCACAGTAATGCTCTTATGCGATGGTCATTCGTAACTGTAACTAACAACAACAACCCACCGCCCCACCCCAAAGACAATCTTGCCTGTTCGAGGTGAAACCACCCTGTTCTCCAAAGAAGACGGAGCCAATCGTCGCAATGACCTGCCCGCCAAGATAGGAAGGAGCTAACCACGCAGGATGCAATGATGCCGAGAAGGTGAAGTTGCCGCCCATCACCGGATGGCCCGGCCGCCATGGGAGAACTACACCACCACATACCCCTTGGAGGATGTGACTTGGACTCGGCCCAAAGAGTATTCAGACCGCCATGTCTCACTGGAGCCATGAGTCTCAAGAAGAGGGAGTTCCGCAACTTGCGCCTGGAGGACGACGGACCCAAAGATGCCGATGAGTTCAAGAAGTTGGCCTTATGCACGGACGGGCCACCGATGCAGCAAGCAGAGAAGTTTCGAGGGACCGAACGATGAGTTGGGAGTTCAGTTGACGTGGCACTTTGTGAACTATCGGAGTTGGTTGATAAGGCTACCATTCTCAAGGCAAGCACCAGCAGATGGAGAATCGTAAGAGAAAGTACGGTCATGGGAAGTATAACTCGAGTTCAAGAAACCCCGCCATGTCGCATCAGAAGTTCGATCGAACTAGCAAGTTTGAGGGAATCATCATAACCATGGAGGCCACATTCAGATGGAGGAAATGGACACAACCACCATGGTCACAAGCATGGAAATGGCAATGGAGGGAATGGCAACCAAGAGATTCAACCCTTCTACACCAATGAAGAAAGATCTGAGTCACATCACTTGCTTCAAATGCAAGAAGACAGGCACTACTCCAATGAGTGTCCCGAGGCGCAGAATGGAAATGGAAATGGCAATGGGAATTCGGAGGCAAGAAGCCTAATCCTTTCACTAAGGGCATGTGAATCATGTCAATGTGGAAGAGGTCTATGAACACCCGACGCAGTTGATTGGTAAGTTCTGGTTAATTTATTTCCAGACTCGCTCTTTTTGACACCGTGCATCGATTCATTCATATCAAGGGATTCGTGGATAGACATAAGTTGCCTCACCGTAGCTCTTAAGGCACCCATTCTAGTGAGTTCCCCAGAGCCGAGTCTATGGCTAGTCGGGATGTTTCCATTGTTTTGAACATAGGGGACATGTTTTCCTACGGATATGATCATACTAGAGTCACAAGGGTTGGATGTAATCCTAGGGATGGATTGATGTCCAAGTATGAGGGGACCATCAATTGTGCTAGTAGATCGATTTTCTCACCACCCCGAGAAGAAGAGGATCAAGTATGTATCCGTGGTTGCCTAAGAGGACCTGTGAACTCTCTTACGGAGTTGTCCAGAAGAAGTACCAGTGAAGGATTATCCCGATGTATTTCCTGAGGAGTTACCTGTATGCCCCAGATCGGAGATTGAGTTTTGATTGAGTTGTCGCGTGCAGGGACCTATCTCCAAGAGGCCGACGGATGCCCGCTAATGATTTGGAGGAAGTCAAGAAACAGATTAAGGAGTTGCTAGAGAAAGGGTATATTCCCCGAAGTTCATCACCTTGGGGAGCCCCAAGATTTTAGTAGAGAAGAAGGATGGAACCTTGAGGATGTGTGGGATTACCGCCTTTGAACGAGGTGACCATCAAGAACAAGTATCCCCACCGATGATCAATGACTTGTTGACCAGCTAGAAGGAGCTAGTGTTTTCTAAGATCGATCTTCGATCGGGTTATCACCAATTGAAGATCCGTGAGAAGGATATACCCAAGACAGCTTTTACCACAAGGTATGGGCTTTATGAGTATACAACATGTCCTTTGGTTTGACTAATGCCCCGCCTTATTTTATGAGCATGATGAACAAGGTGTTCATGGAGTTCTTGGATAAGTTCGTGTGGTATTCATTGATGATATATTGGTTTTCTCCAAGAATGAGGAGGAACACAACATCTCGCGCTTGGTTTTGGAGAAGCTCAGAACATCAACTTTATGCCAAGTTCAGAAGTGTGAGTTTTGGCTCAAGGAAGTCGGATTCCTTGGACATGTTGTGTCGTGAAGGGATTGCAGGGACCCTACCAAGGTAGAGTCACCACGTAATGGAATGCACCCACCACAGCTTGGCTAGATTCCAGCTTCCTTGGACTTGCGGATATTACGAGATTTATTGAAAATTTCTAAGATTGAAGGCCCATGACAACGTTGTCAAGAAGGACACCAAGTTCGCTTTGGACTCAAGAGTGTGAAGCCTTTCAAGAGTTGAAGAAGCGCTTGGTTACAGCCCAAGATAATCCCACCCGACGACACAAGGACTTTCGGTGTATTGTGATGCTTCACGCCGTGGACTTGGAGGTGTTCTTATGGAGGGAAAAGTTGTAGCTTATGCTTCACGACAGCCTTCACCTGAGTTGAACTATGCCACATGACTTGGAGTTAGCAACCGCCAGCATGCACTCAAGACATGGAGACACTATCTTATTGGGAATCGCAGGATGTTTACACGGATCACAAGAGTTTGAAGTACATTTTCACGCAGTATGAGTTGAATCTCGTGCAAAGGAGATGGTTGGAACTTATAAAGGATTATGACATGAGTCCTGCATTATCATCCAGAAAAGCCAATGTTGTGGGATGCTTTGAGCCGTAAAGTTATGTTAACACCCTTACCGCAGGAGGTTTACCTCAGAGTTATGTGATGGGCTTAGAGACCTTCAGCTTGGAAATAGTTCCAAGAGGTTATGTTCCAAGACTCGAGGTACAATCCACCTTGTTGGGAAGAATCGAGAAGCCTTGGTTGGACCAAGGTATTGCGAGATAAAGGAAATGATGAGCAAAGGAAAGCAAAAGGATTCCGTGAGGATGAAAATGGAACCATATGGTTTGAGCAACGGATTTGTGTACCCAATGATCCGTAGATCGTAAGTTGATTCTTCAGAGGCTCATGACTCACCATATTCGATACACCCAGCAACACCAAGATGTATTTGGACTTGAAGGAAAGTTTTGGTGGGATGAAGAGAGAGATTGCCGAGTATGTGGCAATATGTGATGTATGTCGAGAGTAAAGGCAGAGCATCGTAAACCAGAGGTTTACTTCCGCCGATACCCGATTGGAAATGGGATAAACTTGGTATGGACTTTATCACGGGTTACCCAGACCTGCTCAAGTTATGATTCCATTTGGGTGATAGTGGATCGTTTGACCAAGGTTGCTCACTTCATTCCAAAGGAAGACCACCTATACAAGTGCTAAGTCGGCAAAGATATATATGACCGGATTGTATGTCCGCATGGAGTTCCGAGGAGCATCAGACGATAGAGGAACACGCACCTCAAAGTTTTGGAATCAGCATGAAACTTTGGGTACCAGTTAGAGTTCAAGATACCTTCCATCCACGTAATCGATGGGCGCAAGAGAGGTCAATCAGATTCGGAGGACATGCCGGAGCTTGTGCGCTAGACTATGGGTCTAGTTGGGATGATAACTTACCCCACGCAGAAGTTCTCGACAACAACACTACCGCCGCTTTGCAATGGCCCTTTGAGGCATTGTATGGCGGAAATGCGTGACACCTTTGATGTGGGATGGAGTTGGAGATCGGAATTGTTTGGACCTGATTTGATGGGGATTCAGAGGAGAAGGTCAAGTTGATTCGTGATGACTTAAGATAGCCCACCAAGCGTAAAGTTATGCCGATGCTAAACGCAAGGAAGTGATCTATGAAGGGGAGATAGAGCATATCTTCGAGTGTCTCCACTTCGAGGTATTAAGAGATTTGGAGTCAAAGGAAAGTTAGCACCACGATTTGTGGGACCTACGAGTTTCGAACGCAGAGGAGAGGTTGCATACCATTGGAATTACCAGAGGCTTTACAGAGTTCATGATGTGTTTCATGTTTCCCACCAAGAAGTGTCATGCGAGATGGCGGATATTCCTTTGAGAGATACAAAGGCTACTCGAGGCAATTCAGTTAGAGAGCGATCCGACTTATGAGGAGAAGCCTATTAAGATTCTTGAGATCAGAGAGGATCACTCAACCAAGATCATCGTTCTCGAGTACAAAGGAGTCACCACACCGAGGAGGAAGCTACCGAAAGAGAAGAAGATCTCAGGACCATCCACACCTTTTTGTCGTTAACCCAATCTCGAGGACTAGATTCATCTTAAGGGGAGGTTTGTAACATCCCAATTTTATTAAATTCGATGTTAATAGAATCATTCAATGCATATCATATTTTTTGCATTTTTGGAGTTTTTAAAAAATATTCAAATAATATTTTCCACTCGAGAAAACAAATGAGAGGGGATAAGATGACTTCTCAAAATATAAAAGAGTGGGAAATTTTATTTTGAATATTATTTGAAGTTTTGGAGTTTATTTGGTATTTATTTTATCTCGCAAAAAGTGCATTAATTGCATTAGGAAATTTTTACAAAATGTTCGGCTTAATTTAATGTTCATTAGGCTCTAAATATTGCATAGTTATTTTATAAATTATTGTGGTGTTTTTATTAATTCATTTGAATTAATTATGGCCACTTTAGTGTTCGCTTAAAAAACACACACGCACGCACGCACTGGACCGAAACGGTTCGCCCAGAGCGCTTCGACCGCCCCGGCCATTTGGCCCAAGGCCACCTCGCCGACGCCTTCCGCCGTCGACCGACGACGCCCCGCCATTGCCACATCGATGGTGGGCTCCCCTGTGTCGCCCAACCTCCCGCCTCCCGGATAAGCACGCAGCCTCAAGAACCTGGGCCAAGCTCGGATAGAGCTTATCCCGCGCTCCCGACCCTCGCCTATATAAAGCCTCGACCTCTTCCATCCGCCATTCGATCTTCCCACGCCCCATAGCCGCCGCCGCTGTCAGATCTCGCCGGCCGAACGACCCCGAGTTCGCCGCCAGAAGCCACCACGCATCCATCCTTCCAATGTTTTCCACGACGACGCATCCGCTTGACATTTTTTTCGCTTAGGTCCGCCGGAGACGACGCCTCGACGACGCCTGACTCGCCGGAGCATCAAGGCCGCCCTCGCTTCGCCCGGTTGCCGCCGACGACGCCGCCACCACCATCCGGACGCCGACGCACCTCTCCTGCTTTTTCACCGACGCCGGACGCCAGACGCCGCTGCTTGCTCACCGACGGCCGTTGCTGCTGCCGCCGCCACCACCCCGCCATCGAAGTCGCCTCATCCGCTCGATCTAGCATGGACGGCCTAGATTAGATTAGGTTTGTTTTTTTTATTTTATGAAGAGGTACGCGTTAACCGCGTTCCTTAGACCGCCGTTTATTTAAACCGAGCCGGTTTTTCTTTAGTTTAGCCGCCATCGTTTTTTTTTATTTAGCGGTCGTTCCGATAGCCTCCCGCAGGACGCCGCTCGCCAGCCACAAGCCGCCACGGGCTGTGGACTTGTTCGCAATAATTTTCTTCTCTGCTTAGTCCCCTAATTAGCGATTAGTCCCCTAACTTCGTGATAGCCACAACTTTTTAACCGTAGATCCAAACTCGATGAAACCAGCGGCAAATTCTTCGATTGTTTAGTCTATCCAGTGGTATCCTTTTGCAAACTTTTGACAGATTCAAATTTGAATTTATTCAGATTTGAATTTGAACTTCAAATGGCCATATCTCCCAAACCGTAGTCGATTAAATTGAATCTTTTGCACTTTGTCACCGTAGCAAACCCTATCACCGGACCTTTGTCACAATAATTTTCACACCTAGAATCTGCCCATTAATATTTTACTAGTATGCATAGTTCACATCACTTTTTGAACCATAGGCCTATGTTGTTTTGCACTTAGAATAATTTCATGCTAGTTAGGTGTGATGTTTGTTCATTTGGTTTTCCGAGACTTTTGCTTTGCATGTTCTTCTTGGTTCTCTTGAATGTTTGCTTATGTTTGTTTATCTCCTTATGTATAGATCGCCCTTGAGGTAGCGTAATATTTTCATTCTTAGAATTCAACCAGCAGCATTCAAGGCAAGTTCATCTTGATCATGTTTTATTACCTATGTTTTTATTATGCACTTAGTTCTTTTGTAGGACTGCATGGTAGGAATTGATGCCGCATGACTATGCTTTTCACCCAAAGAGTTCATTGAGGTAGGTCTGAACCATATGACATTGTCGCCATCGCTTTTACATTATGTTTCGCTAAGTAGACGGGATTGGGGAGTGAACATTGTAAAGTATGAGTGACAATGTAGTAAGTAGGACCTAAGTTAATTAATGAACTACCGGAAACTTGAGGGAATGGATGGCACATGGGCACGATGGGAAATCCATGGTGGTGCACCACTAGTGGACCGTCCGCCAGCTCAAAGAGATCAATCGATTCTCATGTCTAGAAGCTACGTAGCAGCCACAAGCCAATATGGGCCTCGCTTAGTTGAGTAGTTGTGACTCTTCCGGATGGGCTAGCAGATGTAGAATGATGTAGGTGTACCGCCTATCCGTGGGTTAGGGGGAACATTTTCAAAGACTATGTCTCGATCTTCCGATCATGGAGGTGGTCGAGTCTTGTGGGGAAAAGTGCAACCTCCGCAGAGTGTCAACCTAATCGATTAGTTCGGTCCCTGTATTACATCTTGAGCATCTAGTAGTGAAAATGCCGGAGATCTCCTCACCTTTAATTAAACAGTTGGGATTTAAATGAAACTTGGGAACGGATGGAGTTGGGTTGCCAACTCATCCTATGCAAATGTGTGTAGTAGAATAACATCTTTTCTAATAGGAAAAACTAGCTTTATGCAAAAACTAAACTTAGAGCTTTCCACCAGCCAAATTGCATGTACAAGTAGGTTCATTACACTTATGATGTGACTTGCCAAGACATTCAATGTAATCGATTTATATGGCTGCAACTTATCACGCTAGATATATCCGACGAGGATTAAAAGGGATAGGTCGATGTTCTACACTCAACCTTGCTCGTGGAGTTGGACTCATTTACTACTTTGCTTCCGCAGATTTGTTATTGGCTCTATGCCCTATTTTGTAATAAATGTATTACTCCCGGACTATCGATGTAATAAAGAGATTGTGTTATTTCGTTATTTCATCGAGTAATCGTGTGCTAGCAAGTCGATCCAGGGACTAGCACGGTAAGCCAGAGACTTCGACTCACCGAGTCGGGTCCCACACCATGATGAACCCACGAACCATGAGGAAGGATGATGAGCCCAGATTCCGCAAAATGGCTAGAGGCCATGAAACCGAGATGGGATCCATGTTTGAGAACAAAGTATGGACTTTGGTGACTTTTCGATGATCGACAAGCCATTGAGAATAAATGGATCTTTAAGAAGAAGACCGACGCCACGGTAATGTAACCGCTTTATAAAGCTCGACTTGTTGCAAACGGTTTCGATAAGTTCGGGTTGACTACGGAGACTTTCACCAGAAGCGATGCTTAAGTTCCGTCAATCGTTAGCAATCGCGATTTTATGATTATGAAATTTGGCGATGGATGTAAAACCGCATTCCAATGGATTTCCGAAGAAGAGTTGTATAGATGCAACCGAAGGTTTTATCGATCCTAAGGAGCTAACAAAGTGTGCAACCGGATCAATCTATGGTCCTGCGTTTCTGAGTTGAATAAACGCTGATAGTGTGATCAAAGATATGGTTTTATAGCACTTTGGAGAAGCCTCGATTTACAAGAAAGTGAGGGAACTCGAGCATTTCTAATATTATATGTGGATGACATATTGTGATTGGAAATGATATAGAATTTCTCGATAGCATAAAAGGATACTTGAATAAAAGTTTTTCGATGAAAGACCTGTGAAGTTTTACATATTGGGCATTAAGATCTATAGAGATAGATCAAGACGCTTGATTGGTCTTTCACAAAGCACGATTTTGATAAAGTATTGAAAAGGTTCATTATGGATCAGCAAGAAAGGGTTCTTGCCTGTGTTACAAGGTATAAAGTTGAGTCACTCAATGCCCGCCATCAAGATAGAGAGAAAATGAAAGGAGTTCCCTATGCTTCACCATAGGCTCTATCATGTATGAAATGTCAGGTACCGACCGATGTGTGCCTTGCTATTAGTTTAGCAGGAGGTACCAAAGTAATCCAGAGGGGTCAATCGGACGGGTCAAGAACATCCCAAATACCAAAAGGACAAAGGATATGTTTCTCGATATGGAGGTGACAAAGAGCTAGTTGTAAATGGTTACGCCGATGCAAGTTTTGACCGATCCGGACGATTCTAAATCGCAAACCGGATAACGATTTTTATTAAACGGTGGAGCCGTAAGTTGGTGCAGCTCTAAACAAAGCGCCATGGTGGGATCTACATGTGAAGCAGATACATAGCTGCTTCGAAGCAGCCGAATGAAGGAGTCTCGATGAAGGAGTTCATTTCCATCTAGGTGTTATACCTAGTGCATCGGGACCAATGAAGATCTTCTCGTGATAATACTGCAATTGCCTTAGCAAAGGAATCCAGATTTCACAAGAGGACCAAGCACATCAAGAGACGCCTAATTCCATTCGAGACCAAGTCCAAGTGGGAGACATAGAGATTTGAAGATACATACGGATCCAATGTTGGCACTGCTGACTAAGCCTCTCTCACGAGCAAAACATGATCAACACCAAGACTCCATGGGTGTTAGAATCATTACTATGTAATCTAGATTATCGACTTAGTGCAAGGGAGACCTGGAGGAAATATGCCCTAGAGGCAATAATAAAGTTATTATTTATTTCCTCATATCATGATAAATGTTTATTATTCATGCTAGAATTGTATTAACCGAAACATGATACATGTGTGAATACATAGACAAACATAGTGTCACTAGTATGCTTCTACTTGAACTAGATCATTGATCAAAGATGGTTATGTTTCCTAACCATAGGCATGTGTTGTCATTTGATTAATGGGATCACATCATTAGGAGAATGATGTGATTGACTTGACCCATTCCGTTAGCTTAGCACTTGATCGCTTAGTATGTTGCTATTGCTTTTTCATGACTTATACAAAGTTCCTCGCAACTATGAGATTGTGCAACTCCTGCATCGGAGGAACACTTTGTGTGCTACCAAACGTCACAACGAATCGGGTGATTATAAAGGTGCTCCACAGTGTCTTCAAGGTACATGTTGAGTTGGCATAATTCGAGATTAGGTTTTGTCATCCGATTGCTGGAGAGGTATCTCGCCCCTTT
>JAHHZJ010008422.1:0-10733 GCA_021437245.1 Aegilops speltoides | reverse complement strand
AGATATTCCCAAACTCTCCCGAACCTTTCCGTGTCCAAATATATCCGTCCAATATATCAATCTTTATGTCTCGACCATTTCGAGACTCTCGCCATGTCCGTGATCACATCCGGACTCAACAACCTTCGTACATCAAAATACATAAACTCATAATATAACCGCATCGAAACCTTAAGCGCATGGACCCTATGGTTCAAGAACAATGTAGACATGACCGAGACATGTCTCCGTCAATAACCAATAGCGGACCTGATGCCCATATTGGTTCCTACATATTCTACGAAGATCTTTATCGGTCAAACCGCATAACAACATACTTTGTTCCTTTGTCATCGGTATGTTACTTGCCCGAGATTTGATCGCCGGTATCCAATACCTAGTTCAATCTCGCCACCGCAAGTCTCTTTACTCGTTCTTTAATGCATCATCCCATAACCAACTCATTGGTCACATTGCTTGCAAGGCTTATAATGATGTGCATTACCGAGAGGGCCCGAGATACCTCTCCAACAATCGGAGTGACAAAACCTAATCTCAAATACGCCAACTCAACTTGTACCTTCGAGACACCTGTAGTACTCCTTTATAATCACCCAGTTACGCCAGACGCTTGGTAGTACCCAAAGTGTTCCTCCGTAAACGGAGTTGCATAATCTCATAGTTACGGAACATGTATAAGTCATGAAGAAAGCAATAGCAACATACTAAACGATCAAGTGCTAAGCTAACGGAATGGGTCAAGTCAATCACATCATTCTCCTAATGATGTGATCTCGTTAATCAAATGACAACTCTTTGTCCATGGCTAGGAAACATAACCATCTCTCGATAAACGAGCTAGTCAAGTAGAGGCATACTAGTGACACTATGTTTGTCTATGTATTCACATATGTATTATGTTTCCGTTAATACAATTCTAGCATGAATAATAAACATTTATCATGAAATAAGGAAATAAATAATAACTTTATTATTGCCTCTAGGCATATTTCCTTCAGCCTCCCACTTGAACTAGAGTCAATAATCTAGTTCACATCGCCATGTGATTTAACACCAATATTCATATCTCAGATATGATTAGCACCCATAGTTCACATCATCATGTGACCAACACCCAAAGGGTTTACTAGAGTCAATAATCTAGTTCACATCGCTATGTGATTAACACCCAAAGAGTACTAAGGTGTGATCATGTTTTGCTCGTGAGAGAAGCTTAGTCAACGGGTCTGTCACATTCAGATCCGTATGTATTTTGCAATTATTTTATGTCCACAATGCTCTGCACGGAGCTACTCTAGCTAATTGCTCCCACTTTCAATATGTATCCAGGTTAAGACTTGGAGTCATCTGGATCAGTGTAAAAGTTTGCACTGATGTAACTTTTACAACAAACTCTTCTATCACCTCCATAATCGAGAAACATCTCCTTAGTCCTTGCTAAGGATATTCTTGACCAATGTCCAGTGATCTACTCCTAGATCACTATTGTACTCCCTTGCCAAATTCAGAGCAAGGTAAACAATAGGTCTGGTACATAGCATAGCATACTTTATAGAACCTATGACTGAGGCATAGGGAATGACTTTTCATTCTCTTTCTATTTGCTGCTGTGGTCGGGATTTGAGTCTTACTCAATTTCATACCTTTGCAAAGCACGGCGGTAAAACCAGTCTCGCGTAAGCGTACGCGTAATATCGGTCCGGGCCGCTTCATCCAACAATACCGCCGAACCAAAGTATGACATGCTGGTAAGCAGTATGACTTATATCGCCCACAACTCACTTGTGTTCTACTCATGCATATAACATCAACCATAAAACCTAGGCTCTGATACCACTGTTGGGGAACGTAGTAATTTCAAAAAATTTCCTACGCACACGCAAGATCATGGTGATGCATAGCAATGAGAGGGGAGAGTATTGTCTACGTACCCTTGTAGACCGAAGCGGAAGTGTTGACGCAACGTAGAGGAAGTAGTCGTACGTCCTCCCAGTCCAACCGATCCAAGCACCGCATTCGCACCTCCGAGTTCTTGACACACGACAGCTCGATGACGCACCCCGATCTCCGATCCATCGAGGCGTGGGAGGAGTTCCACAAGACGACGGCGCAGTGACGATCTTGATGTTCTCTCGCCGCAGGCTTCGCCAAGCACCGCTACAATATGACCGAGGTGTAATATCGTGGAGGGGGCACCGCACACGGCTAAGGAACGATCTCAATGATCAACTTGTGTGTCTAGGGTGCCCCTTCCCCGTGATATAAAGGAGGGAGGGAGGAGGAGGCCGCCCAGGTGCCGCGCCTAGGCGCAACCTACCCACACTACTAGGAAAAGGGCTATAGATGGAATTGATTAATGGCGCACTGCACATGTGGTGCGCCATTACTTTATACTAATGGCGCACCATGTGTTGGCACGCCATTAGTTTCAATACTAATGGCGCACCACATCCCACGGTGCGCCGTTAGTAAAAAAATTGTTTTTATTTTTTTCAAAACTTTAATGAGCAAGATTATGGGTGTGGTGCGCCATTACTAGTTTAAACTAGTAATGGCGCACCACACCTCTCAGGCGCCATTAGAAGTTTTGAAAAAAGAAGTAAAAAAAATTATAAAAAAATTGTTAGTAATGGCGCACCGGTGGACAGTGCGCCATTACTAGTTTTAACTAGTAATGGCGCACTGTCCACTGGTGCGCCATTACTAAGTTTTTTTCAAAAAAATTCAAACAAAATTTCAATTTTTTTTTTCAAAACTACTAATGGCGCACCACCCCACGGTGCGCCATTAGTAGTTTGCCCAGCTTCCACCGAATGCACCCCGTGGACCGCCTTTTCAGTTTAAAAAAAATAAAAAAAATGATAAAAATGTCAAAAAAAATAAAAGAAAATAAGTTTCCCATGTGATATGTGGTCTAGTTGTTGGGAAAATTTACAAATACAAATTTCGACTTTATTTGTAAAATCTCTCTGAAAATTTGTAAAATGGGCATAACTTTTGCATACGAACTCGGATTAAAAAGTTTTATATATGAAAATCATCTACTCGAAAAGTTACATCCAAATTTAACCGGGGAACGCTTTAAACATTTTCAAAATCCCCAAAACCTAACAGAAAAAAGTTACGGGCTTTCAAGATCTAGAGGCAAAAAATTTCAAAAAATTTGGTTTTTAATTTTTTTTTTCAAAAATGATATGTAATATGACCCGGAAGTTTGAAATATTTTTCAAAATTTTCATCATAGTCATGAACATGAACAAAGTCCTAGATATCAATAAGGTATAATATAATTGTTATGCTAGATATATCAACAAGTGCTTGTGAAGTGAGCTGTTGCTGGGGTTGGATAGAACTCTGAAGTTAAGCGTGCTTGGGCTGGAGTAGTGTGAGGATGGGTGACCTTTCGGGAAGTTTGACCATGGAGTGCGATTTGACCTGAGATTAAGCATATTGACTCGAGATTAAGCCATAGTGACCTGAGATTAAGAAAACAAAAAAATTGGAAATTTTGAAAAAAAAAATTTTAAAAAATTCGCAAAAAAATTTGAAACAAAATTGATACTAATGGCAAGATTTTATGTGGTGCGCCATTAGTATACCAGATACTAATGGCACACTGGGTTATACTTATGGCGCATCAAATGCGCCATTAGAATACCAGATTCTAATGGCGCACCACTGGTGCGCCATTAGAAAAAAATTCTAGTGGCGTGATGCTAATGGCGCACCGGTAGTGCGCCATTAGTAGGCAAAACTGGTGCGCCATTAGAAGGCTTTTTTCTAGTAGTGCCAAGTAGGTTTGGCCCCCCCCCTTTCCTATTCGGAGTAGGAGAAGGAAGGAAGAGGGGGGAGGAGAGAAGGAAAGGGGGGGCCAGCCCCCCTCCCAATTCGGATTGGGCTTGGGGGGGGCGCCCCCTCCCTTGCTCCTTCTCCGTCCAATATATCAATCTTTATGTCTCGACCATTTCGGGACTCCTCGTCATGTCCATGATCACATCCGGGACTCCGAACAACCTTCGGTACATCAAAATACATAAACTCATAATATAACCGCCATCGAAACCTTGCTGTGGACCCTACGGTTCGAGAACAATGTAGACATGACCGAGACATGTCTCCGTCAATAACCAATAGCGGGACCTGATGCCCATATTGGTTCCTACATATTCTATGAAGATCTTTATCGGTCAAACCGCATAACAACATACTTTGTTCCTTTGTCATCGGTATGTTACTTGCCCGAGATTTGATCGCCGGTATCCAATACCTAGTTCAATCTCGCCACCGACAAGTCTCTTTACTCGCTCAGAATGCATCATCCCGTAACCAACTCATTGGTCACATTGCTTGCAAGGCTTATAATGATGTGCATTACCGAGAGGGCCCAGAGATACCTCTCCGACAATCGGAGTGACAAAACCTAATCTCAAATACGCCAACTCAACTTGTACCTTCGAGACACCTGTAGTACTCCTTTATAATCACCCAGCCACGCCAGACGCTTGGTAGTACCCAAAGTGTTCCTCCGTAAACGGAGTTGCATAATCTCATAGTTACAGAACATGTATAAGTCATGAAGAAAGCAATAGCAACATACTAAACGATCAAGTGCTAAGCTAACGGAATGGGTCAAGTCAATCACATCATTCTCCTAATGATGTGATCTCGTTAATCAAATGACAACTCTTTTGTCCATGGCTAGGAAACATAACCATCTCTCGATAAACGAGCTAGTCAAGTAGAGGCATACTAGTGACACTATGTTTGTCTATGTATTCACACATGTATTATGTTTCCGTTAATACAATTCTAGCATGAATAATAAACATTTATCATGAAATAAGGAAATAAATAATAACTTTATTATTGCCTCTAGGGCATATTTCCTTCACCCCTTCCTTCCTTCTCCTTCTCCTTCCCTTTCCTTCTCTCCTACTCCTTCTACTTGGAAGGGCTCCTAGTTCTATTAGGAAAGGGGAATCCTACCTGTGTGGAGTAGGACTCCCTAGGGCACGCCATAGAGAGAGGGACGGCCCTCCGCCTCCTCCAGCCCTTTATATACGGGAAGGGGCACCCTTGAGACACAACAATTGATCTCTTGATCTCTTAGCCGCAAAGCGTGCCCCTCCACCATAGTCCTCCTCGATAATATTATAGCGGTGCTTAGACGAAGCCCTGCGACGGTAGAACATCAAGATCGTCACCATGCCGTCGTGCTGACGGAACTCTCCCTCAACACTCGGCTGGATCGGAGTTCGAGGGACGTCATCGAGCTGAACGTGTGCTAGAACTCGGAGGTGCCATAGTTTCGGTGCTTGATCGGTCGGGCCGTGAAGATGTACGACTACATCAACCGCGTTGTTCTAACGTTTCCGCTTTCAGTCTACGAGGGTACGTGGACAACACTCTCCCCTCTCGTTGCTATTCATCACCACGATCTTGCGTGTGCGTAGGAATTTTTTTGTAATTACTACGTTCCCCAACATATTATAGTTTACAACAAAAGTTTCAAACTCCATTGCAGTGAAGCCATGTCCAGGTGGACCAGGAGCTTTGGTTTGATATCCAGATCCTCATCCATGGGCTTTAGCTTTGCTGCCATATTGCTCATCCTCAGGATGTGCTCTCTTATTCCATGACTACCACCTGTAGCGCCAGTGACCAGTTGCTCTAACACTTGGGTGGCATATATTTGAAGAGCCAGTGAACTGCTCTTTATCTTTGTAAGCAACTCCCATGGAAGTGCACTCGCAATGGAGCCCACAATGGTGCTCTCGATTGTATTCTTTATAAATGCCATGCACTTTTGTTTGCATTGACCCACTTTTGGTTATCTCTCGAGGTAGGATTGCTACAAAGGAGCATAGTCCCCTTCTTTTAGCCCATGCATCATCATCATCAAGGCCTCTTATCGCTCAGGTCTCGACCGACCGTGGTTTCTCCACAACCCACCAAGATCAGCACAAACAAATGCCAGTTCATCTTTCTTCCTCCACTCAAGGTGGTTGTCACCTCCGAGTGTCGGAACTTCTTTAGGCAACTCATCAAGTGAAAGCCTCCTGAAATCACAATTTATGACATCAAGATAACAATCATATGCAATAATCTAACATTGGTCAAATTAAACATACAATTGTCTTTGCAATTAAATCTATATTACCGCTGGGCAAAATATTAAAATAAATGTACCTTTAAATTTCAATAATAAAACATGATCATGTTATTAATAACGCTATCATAAAAATAACATAATCACTACATTTCAATAATTACTTTAACATGCTCTTAAACACATAATTCTATCTAAACTTTTATTTTCTTTTAAAGAGCACTAATAATTATTTACGCAGCGGAAAAAACAACATGAATAAAAATTCATGAACTTTTTACTTTTTACAGAAAACTTTTCTTTCACCGAATAAAAAATCATGAACTTTTTTTTCTTTATAAAATTCATGAACATTTCTTTTCGGAAAATTTCTATTCTCTGAAAAGACAAAAAACTAGCGGCAGCACAGCCTAGCGTGCGCGGCCCGCAGCTGAAAAAACCGGCCCACAGCCTGCTCTCAAGGCTGCCATGGGCCGTGGCTCGCCCAGCGCCAAGGCAAGGCCACTGCCACCAGCCTCGTCCACTTTCGGCCCACTGGCCCGCAACTAGCTAGGGTTTCGATCTAGGCATCGATTTGATCGGACGGACACACGCCATTGCGCCGAACAAAACCATCCCACCGCTGGGCGCTCGATTTAAACCTAATCCGCTCGCTCCCCTCTCTCTGAAGGAAATATGCCCTAGAGGCAATAATAAAGTTATTATTTATTTCCTTATTTCATGATAAATGTTTATTATTCATGCTAGAATTGTATTAACCGGAAACATAATACATGTGTGAATACATAGACAAACAGAGTGTCACTAGTATGCCTCTACTAGACTAGCTTGTTAATCAAAGATGGTTAAGTTTCCTAACCATAGACAAAGGAGTTGTTATTTGATTAACAAGGTCACATCATTAGTTGAATGATCTGATTGACATGACCCATTCCATTAGCTTAGCACCGATCGCTTAGTATGTTGCTATTGCTTTTATCCATGACTTATACATGTTCCTATAACTATGAGATTATGCAACTTCCGCTTACCGGAGGAACACTTTGGTACTACCAAACGCCACAACGAATCGGGTGATTATAAAGGAGTACTACAGGTGTCTCCAAAGGCAGATGTTGGGTTGGCGATTTCGAGATTAGGATTTGTCATCCGATTGTCGGAGAGGTATCTCTGGCCTCTCTCGGTAATACACATCACTTAAGCCTTGCAAGCATTACAACTAATGAGTTAGCTGTGAGATGATGTATTACGAACGAGTAAAAAGACTTGCCGGTAACGAGATTGAACTAGGTATTGATACCGACGATCGAATCTCGGCAAGTAACATACCGATGACAAAGGGAACAACGATGTTGTTATGCGGTCTGACCGATAAAGATCTTCAGAGAATATGTAGGAGCCAATATGGGCATCCAGGTCCCGCTATTGGTTATTGACCAAGAATAGTTCTAGTTCATGTCTACATAGTTCTCGAACCCGTAGGGTCCGCACGCTTAAGGTTTCGGCGATGCTTATATTATGAGTTTATGAGTTTTGATGTACCGAAGGAGTTCGGAGTCCCGGATGAGATCGGGACATGACGAGGAGTCTCAAATGGTCGAGACGAAAGATCGATATATTGACGACTATATTCGAGTTCGGAAAGGTTCCGAGTGATTCGGTATTTTTCGAGTACCGGGAGTTACGGGAATACGGGGAAGAGTATTGGGCCTTAATGGGTTTTAGTGGGAAGGAGCCAGGAGGAGGCGCGCGCCCCTCCCAAGCCCAGTCCGAATTGGACAAAGGGTTTGGGGCGCGGCCCCCCTTTTCCTTCCTTCTCCACTTCACCTCTTTCCCCCCTTGACCTAGTTGGACTAGGAAAGAAGGAATCCTACTCCCGGTGGGAGTAGGACTCCCTTGGCGCGCCCTCCTCCTAGGGCCGACCTCCTCCTCCCTCCCTCCTTTATATACGGGGGCAGGGGCACCCCATAAACACACAAGTTGATCTACGGATCGCTCTTAGCCGCAGCGGTGCCCCTTCCACCATATTCCACTCGGTCATATCGCCGCAAAGCTTAGGCGAAGCCCCGCGCCGGTAGAACATCAAGATCGCCACCACGCCGTCGGGTCGACGGAACTCTCCTCGACACTCGGCTGGATCGGAGTTCGAGGGACGCCATCGAGCTAAACGGTGCTGAACTCGGAGGTGCCGTGACGCTCGTACTTGGATCGGTCGGATCGTGAAGACGACGACTACATCAACCGCTACAGTTAACGCTCCGCTTGCGGTCTACGAGGGTACGTGGACAACACTCTCCTCTCGCTATGCCATCACCATGATCTTGCGCGTGCGAGGAAATTTTTGAAATTACTACGCTCCCCAACAGTGGCATCCGAGCCTAGGTTTTATGCGCTGATGTTATATGCACGAGTAGAACACAAGTGAGTTGTGGACGATATAAGTCATACCGCCTACCAGCATGTCATACTTTGGTTCAGCGGTATTGTGAGATGAAGCGCCCGACCGACATTACGCCAGACGCTTACGCGAGACTGGTTTCACCACTACGAGCACTCGCTGCTTAAAGGTGACCGGCGGGTGTCTGCTCTCTCACTTTAGTTGAACTGAAAGTGGCTACGCCCGTCCTTGTGAAGGTTAAACGGAGTCTATTTGACAAACTATCGCTGTGGTTTTGATGCGAGGTAAGAACGGTTCTTGCTAAAGCCCGTAGCAGCCACGTAAAATTTGCAACAACAAAGTAGAGGACGCCTAACTTGTTTTTGCAGGGCATGTTGTGATGTGATATGGTCAAGACGTGATGCTATATTTTATTGTATGAGATGATCATGTTTTGTAACCGGTTATCGGCAACTCGGCCGGAGCCATATGGTTGTCGCTTATTGTATGAAATGCATCGCTTCGTAATGCTTTACTTTATCACTAAGCGGTAGCGATAGTCGAGAAGCATAAGATTGGCGAGACGACAACGATGCTACGATGGAGATCAAGGTGTCGCACCGGTGACGATGGTGATCATGATGGTGCTGCAGAGATGGAGATCACGGCACAAGATGATGATGACCATATCATATCACTTATATTGATTTGCATGTGATGTTTATCTTTATGCATCTTATCTTGCTTTGATTGACGGTAGCATTATAAGATGATCTCTCACTAAATTATCAAGAAGTGTTCTCCCGAGTATGCACCGCTGCCAAAGTTCGTCGTGCCTGCACACCACGTGATGATCGGGTGTGATAAGCTCTACGTCCATCTACAACGGGTGCAAGACAGTTTTGCACACGCGGAATACTCAGGTTATACTTGACGAGCCTAGCATATGCAGATATGGCCTCGGAACACGGAGACCAAAAGGTCGAGCGTGAATCATATAGTAGATATGATCAACATAAGATGTTCACCATTGAAAACTACTCCATCTCACGTGATGATCGGTTATGGTTTAGTTGATTTGGATCACGTGATCACTTAGATGACTAGAGAGATGTCTGTCTAAGTGGGAGTTCTTAAGTAATATGATTAATTGAACTTAAATTTATCATGAACTTAGTCCTGGTAGTATTTTGCAAATTATGTTGTAAGATCAATAGCTCGCGTTGTTTCTTTCATATGTTTATTTTGATATGTTCCTAGAGAAAACTGTGTGAAAAATGTTAGTAGCAATGATGCGGATTTGATCCGTGATCTGAGGTTTATCCTCACTGTTGCGCAGAAGAATTATGTCCTTGATGCACCGCTAGGTGACAGACCTATTGCAGGAGCAGATGCAGACGTTATGAATGTTTGGCTAGCTCAATATGATGACTACTTGATAGTTTAAGTGCACCATGCTTAACGGCTTAGAATCGGGACTTCAAAGACGTTTTGAACGTCATGGACCATATGAGATGTTCCAGGAGTTGAAGTTAATATTTCAAGCAAATACCCGAGTTGAGAGATATGAAGTCTCCAACAAGTTCTATAGCTAAAAGATGGAGGAGAATCGCTCAACTAGTGAGCATGTGCTCAGATTGTCTGGGTACTACAATCGCTGAATCAAGTGGGAGTTAATCTTCCGATAAGATAGTGATTGATGAATTTTCTAGTCACCATCACCAAGTTAGTAGAACTTCGTGATGAACTATAGTATGCAAGGGATGACGAAAATGATTCCCGAGCTCTTCGTGATGTTGAAATCGACGAAGGTAGAAATCAAGAAAGAGCATCAAGTGTTGATGGTTGACAAGATCACTAGTTTCAAGAAAAGGGCAAAGGGAAAGCAAGGGGAACTGCAAGTAGATTGACAAGCAAGTTGTCACTCCCACGAAGAAGCCCAAAGCTGAACCAAAGCCTGAAACTAAGTGCTTACACTTCAAAGGGACAGGTTACTGGAAGCGGAACTAGCCCAAGTATTTGGCGGATAAGAAGGATGGCAAGGTAAACAAAGGTATATTTGATATACATGTTATTGATGTGTACTTTACTAGTGTTTATAGCAACCCCTCGGTATTTGGTACTGGTTCAGTTGCTAAGAGTAGTAACTCGAAACGGGAGTTGCAGAATAAACAGAAACTAGTTAAGGGTGAAGTGACGGTGTTTGTTGGAAGTGGTTCCAAGATTGATATGATCATCATCGCACAC
>JAHHZJ010008413.1:0-16498 GCA_021437245.1 Aegilops speltoides | reverse complement strand
CTTGACCATTAGGCTTATCTCTTCATTGGAAACTAACTTGTCACTTGAGGTTGTGGAGCATCACATGTAGCTTTATAAGCACCACTTGACTTGTTGTGAAGCTCTTCCTTATCCTTAAGTGTCATCTCATGAACAACAATTCTTCCAATGACTTGGTTGGCTTGAGATTCTTGTAGTTTGGCATCATTTGGATCAAAGTGCACGGTGTCATACTTTCCATCAAAGCTCGAGAATCTTCTTGATGATGAATCGGCCGGTCATTTCTTAGCTTCCTAAGCCGGCAATCATTTGTGATGAGAGAAGCCTAGAGTACATTCAGCGACTCCTTCACCATCCTTCATCTTGAACTTCAAGTTGACCTTGAAGAATATCTAGCTTTGATTCCTTCACGGACTCGGTACCTTCGTGCATTTCAAAGTATCCCAAATCTCTTTTGCATTCTCAAGGCGGCTGATTTTGTTGAACTCCTCGGGACACAAGGCATTGAAGAAATGTCACAAGCTTGAGCATTGTTTTAACATCCGCAATTCTTCCGTTGTAACCCGCGATCGAACTTTTCCTTCCTCGAAGAATTCACCTTGCATACCAACACAAATAATGCCCCATGCGGCTGGGTTATGACCAAGAATATGCATTTTCATTTTATGCTTCAACTAGCAAAATTTGTACCATCAAAGTAAGGACCTCTATGAAAATTACCCTCACTAGGCGCCATACTCTCCTAGGTTGTGAAACCAAGCATATGGTCAATGCAATGGAAACCAATACAATGGAGACCAAAGCTCGATACCACTTGTAGGATCGAAAGTATGTCTAGAGGGGTGATTAGACTACTTGACAATATAAAATTCTGCCTTTTGACAAAGAACAGTTTTTGACATTCACAATTATGATCAAGTCAAGCATCACCCTACACATGCAATTCTAGAGTATAGGCAGCGGAAAGTAAATTGCACATGTAGTAAAGAGAGGTGGAGAAGAAAAGCATAATTTGGAGCAGTGATTTTTCTCGTGGTTCCGATAGGTGGTGCTCGTACTTCCGTTGATGGAGACTTCAACCCGGAGGAATAGCAGCTGCGAGAGTCCACGGAGGCTCCACCCCGAAGGGTCCTGAAGAAACAACCTTGTCTATTCCATCATGACCCTCGCATACGGACTAGCCTTACTAGGGGTAGATCTTCACGATGGCGATCTCCTTGCCCTTACAAACTTCTTGGTTCAACTCCACATCTCGTGGGCTCCCAAGCAACACCTAACCAATCTAGGAGGCACCACCCTCCAAAGGTAATAGATGTTGTTGATGATGATGAACTCCTTGCTCTTGTGCTTCAAATGATAATCTCCCCAACACTCAACTCTCCTCCTTTGATTGGCTGTGGTGGAAGAAAGGATTAGTGGAAAGCAACTTGAAGGCTAGAGATCAAGCTTCATATGGTGGGAGTGGAGCAACAGTCTCAACACAAGGGTGAGTAGTTCTCTTCTCAGAAATGTAAGGTAGGGTGGTAGTTCTTTACGGTGGCTCTCTCCACAGTGAAGAGGGGGTGGAGGTATTTATAGCCTCCACAAAATCAACCGTTACACATTTGAGCAATCTCGGTGGGACGAAGTTGACAACTCGGTGAGACCGAAAGTTCAAATAATGTGAGCGTTAGGATTTTCAGTGGGACGAAAATACAATCTCGGTTAGTCCGATTCGTGCAAAGACAAGAGCTTGCCAATTTGATTGGGACCGACTTCATCATCTCGGTGACACCGATTTGATGACGAAGATTCTGAAGCTTGGCGACTCAAGTTTGGTGAGACCGAGTTGAGATCGGAAAATCCGAGTTTTCTAGGGTTTGGCTTTATGGTGGTGGTTCATCTCGGTATGGTGAGTTTGGAAAATGGTGGGACGAGATTACTTATGAGTGTATATGGCGGTGAAAGTTCTTTGAAAGTTTAGGAGATGTATCACTAAGCACTTGAGCAACGGATCATCATCATAACCTCATCCGCTTTTAATAGTATTGGCTTTCCTATGGACTCAATGTGATCTTGGATCACTAAACCAAAAATGGAGTCTTGAGCTTTTGCCAATGCTTGCCTTAGCATTTGAGGGTCCACTTCTTGATCCTTGCCATACCCATATCTTGAACTTTACGAAATGATTCTCAAAACTATTAGTTCAATGATATATGTTGTTATTAATTACCAAAACCACCGGGATAAGTTGCACTTTCACTTGCCCTCTGTTTTGCTCCATCTCTGTGTTCTACCGCCCAGGCGGTAGTATCGCTCCACAGTGAGTAGCTCATCTTGTGGACTGAGCACATAACGGTTGGATTAGGGCTCCTATAAAAGGGGTCTTCTTCCTCATTCAACATTATCCTTTGAGCCGTGTTCTTCCCCATTGTTGACCTTCTTCAAGCTTGCTAACTCTCGATCCTCCAAGGATTCTTGCTAGTTTTGAGGAAAAGATAGAGATCTAGATCCACATTTCCACCAATCACTTTCTCCTCACGTGGAGGGGAACCCCTTGGATCTAGATCTTGGAGTTCTTGGTGTTCTCCTTCTTGTTCTTTCTCATCTTCCTCCCTAGTATTAGTTGCTTGTTGGATTTGAGAGAGAAGGACTTGGGCACTCCGTGTGCCTTGCCATTGCATTTGGTGGATCGGTTTGAGTTCTCCGCGTGATACGTGGAAGTTACAAGTTGAAAGTTTATTACTCTTGGGTGCTTGGTACCAGGCTTATTACTCTTGGGTGTGTGGACACCCTAGACTTGTTCCTCTTAGGTGCCTTGGCACCCTAGGCAGTTAGTGTTGTTGGGAGCTCAATCATTGTGGTCTCAATCATTGTGGTGTAAAGCTCGAACAGGCGTCAAGTCTCAATTAGGTTGTGGAAGTGCCCGAGCAATTTAGCGAGCCTGACCGCCCCAAAGGTTGCCAAAGTGTGCAGGTTGGTGACCGCCCCAAGGGCGCCATTTATGCAGTTGGTGACCGCCCTCAAGGGCCTTAGTGGAATAACGGCATCTTGTATTGTCTTGCGGCGTGAGGAGATTACAGTGGCCTTAGTGGCTTCTTGGGGAGCATTGTGCCTCCGCTCCAAATGGAGATTAGCATCCGCAAGGGTGTGAACTTAGGATACATCGTCGTCTCCGTCGTGCCTCAGTTATCTCTTACTCGAACCCTTTACTTATGCACTTTACTTTGTGATAAACATATTGTTCTTTGTCATATATCTTGCTATCACATAGTTGCTTATCTTGCTTAGCATAAGTTGTTGGTGCACATAGGTGAGCCTAGTTGTTTTAGGTTTTGTCTGGACAAATTAACGCTATGTTTATTCGCATTTGTTCAAGCCTAAACCGTAGTTATTTTAAAGCTATTCACCCTCCTCTAAGCGACATCCTCGATCTTTCAATTAACAAAAAACCAAAATTAGAACGAGAAAAAACTAAGCCTTGACCCAACTAGGCGTGATATTGCTCCCGTTGAAGCGGCGTGTTGGCGAAAATCCTATTTGACATTGTTGCGTTGAGCAGTCGTTGTTTCTCATAGACCGAGCGAGTGAACATGGGTCGACCCATTTCAATGTGATTGTTGCCTCTCTGAGATGTGGGTTTGGGAACCTTCTAGATGGTTCGGTCGGTGTTTACGGTTTGATACCTTCTAGAAGGTTCATGAATCCCTTTTGTCTTTCTTTTCTTATTTTCTTTTCAAAATTGCAAGGTTTAAAAATGTTACATATTTAATAAATTTCATATTTCTCAAAAAATTCAAATAATGGTGGCGTTTTGGTAAAGTTTGGAGTTTCAAAAAATCTGTTTTGAAAAGTTGTTTAGAATTTATTTATTTTCTCAATTTTCAATTTTTTAGAGTTTCAAAATGTATTCCACATCACAAAAATGTTTGCATTTGTTTCACACTAAAAAATCGCATTCAAAATTCAATAAGCGCTTAAATTTGTTCGCGTTTAAAAAGTCTCCTCAAAATTTCTAAAAGTGTTTAAATTCTTTGCTGTTCATATTACCTTCGTTAAGGTTTGGGCGAGCCCAGCGACGCCTCGTGAAAGTCTCGCCTTTCTGAGTGGCCTTCAAATAGCAGGATGGAAGCAATAGTTCTTAACAAACCGCTGCAAATTATGCAACATAACTTGCTTGGTGTGAGCGGTTCTTTCGTTACGAGAAGCGAGGTCATGTGTTAGAGGCACACTAGTTTTGGATTTTCCATTGTTTCATCTTCACAGTCTTCTTGTTCAATAGTGGGCGGCCCGTTAACCTCACCGTCTGTTGGGCGTGTCTGAGCGATACATACACATAGCTTATATACCGCTAGAAAAATTTGGGCGTGTATCGGCTTGGCGGAACTTGTTGCAAAGACTATCCTACCCTTTATTATGAAGGGGTATCGAGAGATCTCCTCCGTTGATGTGTTGGAGGGTTGTGCGAAGCGAGTGAAGTATGAATAGTTGGCATGATCTCCATTCCCGCCAATCAAGGAGTTAGTCCACACCATTGTCGGCGCTTCCGCCGACCATCGACACGAGATAGCGGACCCACAGGCCAGCGGCTCGCGAGCTCGCCGGCCTTAGCGGCTTCCAGACTCGGAAGGCCCAACCCGCAACCTTGGGCGGAGTGGACCCGGTGAGCCACTGTCCAGCGTCGCATGCTAAGCACCCACCCTTTTGGCTGTCCATCCGGTGGATCCACGACACAGCGGCGACATGAACCCTAGTTCCTCCACAGCCAATTCCCCATTCTATAATCACAATTCTCGTAACCAAGCTCTTGAACCCGAATTCATGTATGAGATCAAGCTAGTTGAGTGATTCCCATCCGTCCCTTACCGTGGTATCGAAGACCAACCCACTTCCTTCCTCCTCATCACTTTAGACCAAATCGTTGAGGCGGCGCTGCGGCAAGCATGATTTCAACTCATGTCCATGGATCCGTCGATTGGCGCTTTCCTCGACCGCCTCGACAACACCGAAGGCCGAACAAGGTCATCGCCGAGATCCGGCGTCCACATCCAGATCGACGAGCTCATCAGCTGGCGGCCCGATCTAGAAAGCGCGTCACGGTTTGATGCTATTTGTTGTCTTGTATCCAACAAGCTTGAGTTTGCTCAATTCGGAGCTCATTGCGAAGTTATGGCGATTCTGGTTTTCCTTGGAGTGTACTTGTTTTAGTGGAATGGCATAAGTTTGGCGCCGATGGTAGTACCGCTGGACGGGAGGCGTCGATGTGTATATACAAGCATTATGTAGCGCATCCCATAGCGGTAATGTATAGCCATAATGGCGATCGGCTCCGATTCGCTTTGGTACCGCCTCGACTCGAGACATGGTTTTCTCGCGTCGGGTTTGCAGCGATAATAGCAGCGATAGGAAGCGATAATCTTTTCGTTTGCGGTAATGCAGCTACCACCGCCCTAGTTCCGTTGGGCCAGCGGCGATGCCGCTGCGACCAGCGGTAATACCGCTAGCTCCGGTAGTAGCTTCGTTCGGCTCGTTACTGCCTCGCCCTCTGTTTGCTCTGCTCTCTGTGTTCTACCGCCCGGTAGTAATACCGCTCGAGGGTAGTACCGCTTCGTCTTGGTGAGCTTCTACGGTTGGATTGGGAGCTCCTATAAAGGGGTCTTCTTCCCCATTCATCCTATCCTTTGAGCTCGTGTTCTTCCTCCATTGTTGACCTTCTTTGAGCTTGCTAACTCTCGATCCCTCCATGGATTCTTGGTAGTTTTGAGGGAAAATAGAGAGGATATCGATCCACATTTCCACCAATCACTTTCTCCTTTGTGTGGGAACCCCTTGGATCTAGATCTTGGAGTTCTTGGTGTTCTCCTTCTTGTTCTTCCTCTCATCTTCCTCCTAGTATTAGTTGCTTGATGGGATTTGAGAGAGAAGGACTTGGGCACTCCGTGTTCCCTTGCCCCTGCATTTGGTGCATCGGTTTGAGTTCTCCCGTGATCGTGGAAGTTACAAGTTGAAGCTTATTACTCTTGGGTGTGTGGACACCCTAGGCTTGTTCCTCTTAGGTGCCTTGGCGCCCTAGGCAGTTAGTGTTGTTTGGAGCTCAATCATTGTGGTGTAAAGCTCCAGACAGCGTCGGAGTCTCAATTAGGTTGTGGAGATGCCCGAGCAATTTAATGATGCTTGTGACCGCCCCCAAGGTTGCCAAAGTGTCTGAGTTCGATGACCGCCCCAAGGGTGCCATTTATCACGAGTTCGGTGGTAGCCTTAAGGTCCTTAGTGGAATCACGGTATCTTGCATTGTCTTGGGCGTGAGGAGATTCTGATGGCCTAGTGGCTTCTTGGGAGCATTGTGCCTCACGCTCCAAGCGAGATTAGCATCCGCAAAGGTGTGAACTTGAGATACATCGTCGTCTTGGCGTGCCTCGGTTATCTCTTACTCGAACCCTTTACTTATGCACTTTACTTTGTGATAAACATATTGTTCTTTGTCATATATCTTGTTATCACATAGTTGCTTATCTTCTTAGCATAAGTTGTTGGTGCACATAGGTGAGCCTAGTTGTTTTAGGTTTTGTGCTTTACAAATTAACTTAGCTAGGGTTATTCGCATTGTTCAAGCCTAAACCGTAATTATTTTAAAACCTATTCACCCCCTGCCCTCCTCTGGCGACATCCTCGATCTTTCAATTAACAAAAGCGAAAATTAGAGCGAGAAAAAATACTAAGCCTTAACCCAACTAGGCGATGACGCCGCTCCGTTGGTGTTGGCGAAAATCCTATTTGACATTGTTGCGTTGAATAGTCGTTGTTTCTCATAGACCCGAGCAGTGAACATTGGTCAACCCATTTCAATCGATTGTTGCCTCTATAGATCACGGGTTTGGAACCTTCTAGATAGTTCGTTCGGTGTTTACATTTGATACCTTCTAGAAGGTTCATGAATCCCTTTTCTTTCATTTTCTTATTTTCTTTTTCAAAATTGCAAGGTTTAAAAATGTTACATATTTATTAAATTTCATATTTCTCAAAAAAATATTCAAATAATGGTCACTTTTTAAGTAAAGTTTGGAGTTTCAAAAAAATGTGTTTTGAAAAGTTGTTTAGAATTTATTTATTTTTTTCAATTTTCAATTATTTTAGAGTCAAAATGTATTCCACATCTCAAAAAATGTTTGCATTTGTTTCACACTTAAAAAAGTCGCATTCAAAATTCTAATAAGCACTTAAATTTGTTCGCGTTAAAAAAATGTCTCGCTCAAAATTTCTAAAAGTGTTTAAGTTCTTTGTTGTTCATATTACCTTCGTTAGTTTGAAGCCGGCGAGCCCAGCGACTCCTCGTAGAAAGTCTCGCCTTTCTGAGTTGCCTTGAAATAGCAGGACGGAAGCAATAGTTCTTAACAAACCGCTGCAAATTATGCAACATAACTTGCTTGGTCTAGCGGTTCTTTGCGTTCTGATGAGCGAGGAGGTCATGTGTTCGAGGCGTTTGTTTTGGATTTTCCATTGTTTCATCTTCTACGGTACTATTCACTAGTGGGCGGCGATTGACCTCACATGTCTGTTGGGGCGTTCACAGGCGATACATACACATGGCGTATACCGCTAAAAAATATAGCGTGTCGGCTTGGTGAAACTTGTTGCAACTATCCTACCCTTTATTACGAAGGGAATCGAAGATCTCCTCGGTGATGTGTTGAGGTTGTCTTGAAGCAAGAAGTATGAATAGTTGGCATGATCTCCATTCCCCACCAATCAAAGTTAATCCACACCATTGTCAACACCCACTTGACCCACCGACACCGACATAGCGGACCCACGAATGGCTCATGAGGCTCGCCCAGGCCTAGCGGCTTCCACAGGCTCAGGCCCAACCCACACAACTTGGGCGAGAGGACCAAGTGAGGCCTAGGGCTAACGTCGCATACTTAAGTACCCACCCACACGGCTGTCCATCCGGTGATCAGCGACTTCGTGGCGGCATGAACCTAGTTCCTCCTGTAGCCAATTCCCCATTCTATAATCGCCAATTCTCGTAACAAGCTCCCCGAACAATTCGTGTATGAGATCGAGCTAGTTGAGTGATTCCCATCCGTCCCTTACGTGGTATCGAAGACCAACCCACTTCCTTCCTCCTCATCACTCTGGACCAAATTGTTGAGGCGGCGCTGCGGCAGCGCGATCTCAACTCATGTCCATGGATCCGTCGATTGAAGCTTTCTTGACCGCCTCGACAACACCACGAAGGCCGGAACAAGGTCATCGCCGAGACCAGGCGTCCACATCCAGGTCGCGAACAAATCAGCTGGCGGCCTGATCTAGAAGCGCATCGCCGATTTGATGCTACTCGTTGTCTTGTATCCAACAAGCTTGAGTTTGCTCAATTGAGCTCATTTGCGAGATGTTATGGCAGTTACGGTTTTCCTTGGAGTGTACTTGTTTTCGTGGAATGGCATAAGGTTGGCGCGGTGGTAATACCGCTGGACGGAGCGATCTTCGTATCGCCACAAGTAGTAATACCGCTGCATCCCACGGTATAGTACCGCCATAGCCATAAGTGATAGTACAACTCGGTTCCGGCGCTGGTACCGCCTCGACTCGAGGCGTGGTTTTCCCATGTCGGGTTCAGCGATGTAGCAGCACTAAGCGATAGTACGCTCATATGCGGTAGTACGCGCTACCGCCCCTAATACCGTTAGGCCAGCGGCGATACCGCATGCTGACAGCGGTAATCTGCCAGCTCGGCGGTAGTGCCGCGCTCGTTCGGCTCGCCTGCGCCCTCTGTTTTGCTCCGCTCTCGTGTTCTACCGCCCGGTAGTACCGCTCCCAATAGTTCCTTCGTCTTGATTGAGCACATAACAGTTGGATTCGGGAGCTCCTATAAAGGGGGTTTTCTTCCCCATTCAACCTTATCCTTTGAGCTCGTGTTCTTCCCCATTGTTGACCTTCTTTGAGCTTGCTAACTCTGATCCCTCCATGGATTCTTGCTAGTTTTGAGGAAAAGAGAGAGATCTAGATCCACATTTCCACCAATCACTTTCTCCTCTATGTGAGGAACCCCTTGGATCTAGATCTTGGGTTCTTAGTGTTCTCCTTCTTGTTCTTCCTCTCATCTTCCTCCCTAGTATTAGTTGCTTGGTGGGATTTGAGAGAGAAGGACTTGGGCACTCCGTGTGCCCTTGCCATTGCATTTGGTGCATCGGTTTGAGTTCTCCACATGAGTGCGTGGAAGTTACAAGTTGAGAAGCTTATTACTCTTGGGTGCTTGGTACCCTTGAGCTTATTACTCTTGGGTGTGTTGACACCTAGAGCTTGTTCCTCTTAGGTGCCTTGGCGCCCTAGGCAGTTAGTGTTGTTGGAGCTCAATCATTGTGGTGTAAAACTCCGGGCAAGTGTCGAGTCTCCAATTAGGTTGTGGAGAGGTACACGCCCCAAGGTTGCCAAAGTGCGCAGGTTGGTGACCGCCCCCAAGGTCGCCATTTGTTTGAGTTGATTATAGCGGATTCGATCGCCAGTGTCTGCGGTTATTCGCCGTTGTTACCATGTCATTTGCTTGCATGTTGCATTTTCCATGTCATCATGTGCATTGCATTGCATACATATTACGCCTCATCGTCCGAGCATTTTCCCGTTGTCCGTTTTGCAATCCGGCACTCCTATGTCCCGGCGCCTTTGCCTCTTTTCATGTGCGGGTGTGTTAGCGTTCTCGGAATGGACGAGGCTTGCCAAGTGGCCTTAGTACCACGGTGAACCGCTTTCAAATTCGTGTCATTTAGTCCTTTTGATACTCAACACCGTTAAGCTGGTAGCCGCATAGCCCTTCTCTTTTCAGCCCAACAACCCTCCAGCGGCCCAATAACCCATCAAACCCCTCCATGCTCTCGGTCATTGATCACGATTGTGTGGGCAAAAACCGTGCTCCATTTGGACTCTCTGGCTCCCTCTACCTATATAAACACCTCCACTTTAAATCGCGGTCTAAACCTAGATCCACCTTCCTCTCCTTGCGGACATGTCCGGGCCCACTTATCTCCCACCGCCCACAGCAGTGGCGCGCCGCCATGTCACGCAACCTTTACCCTGCCCGCCAGCCCTTTCGGCCGTGAGGGCCCCGCCACCGCGCCCGCCGCCCTTCGCCGTCCGAGGCCAGCGCCGCCCGCTCGTCGCCTCAGCGCCTTTGTCGCCCCGCCGCCGCCTCGCCAGTGCCGCCCGTCACCACCACCCCGCGCCCTTCTCAGAGCTCCACGCCGGGCGGCGCCTCGCCGCCCTCCTCTCACCGTCTGCTCCTCTCCCTCCTCCCCTCTCTCTCCCTCTCGCGCGGGGATCACGCCCGCCACGGGCTCGCCGTCGACCTCGCCTTCACTAGATCTAGAGATCCACCGGATCCCCCGCCCTCCAGATCCGCCGTTCACATCATTGGCGCCCTCCTCCGTCGCCCTAACCTCACCATTTCGCCGTGGTGCCGCCATCGTCGTGCTCGGGGGCGAACAGACGCGCCTCCTCGTCCCGTTCGCCAACCCGCGTGGGCCCCGGCCCACAGCGCTTGACCTGCCAAGCCTCTTCCCGACTAGGCGGGCCGGGTGAGCCGCCCTCTATCCAGCGCCCTAAGCGTTTTTAAATTTTGGTGCCCATCTGTTTTTTCTCGAGCAGCCCAAGTCCACGATTTTTTCAGCATTACGGTGCCATGTTTGACATGTCATAACTTGCATCTTGATCCATTTCGTGTGTAATATGTCAAAATGTTCGTCATGAGATGATCCACATTTTGTTCCATTGTGTCATGTTCATTTGAATCCATCTTGATGCCTGAATCATCGTTGCAAGAGTGCTATATGATGTTAACTCTTTGGCTATTATAACTTCTTTGTTTTGTCTTTTCATTGCATTTTGTGTGCATCCTATGAGTTTGATGTCTACATGAGTGTTGGGCTACATCATGCCATATTTATAGAGTGCAATCCATGTATTTTGTGAATTGTGTAGTGAGTGTATCAAGCTTGTTAAGTGGGGTGCTTCTTTGTTCTTTTCTTATCTGAATCATTATTTTGTGATGCTATGTAAACTTTGATACAAGTCATTCTATGCATAATCTGGAGATGTTCACTAAGGATGTTTTGTTATACATGTCATGCTCTATCCATTCATGCCCCTGGTTGTATTTATAACATGCTGTAACCTATTGTTATCTTGCTCCAAACTTGCTAAATAATGTTGCTTTCAGCCTGTTAACATTAAGTTCAGTTTTTGACATGAGCTTTGCTAGTGATCCATGCACCCTATGAACTTGCTATTGCCATGCTTAGCTTCATAAACATGTATTATTACTGTTGGTTGCATTGCCATGCCATGTATTGCTCTTTGGTAAGTGGTTCAAGCTCACCAACATGCCTACTTATTGTTGTTCTGCCATATGCGAACATCATATCATTTGCCATGTTTACATGGGTGCCATCATATTTTCTATGCCCTTTTGGCTCATGGCGATAAGGACATTTGTTCTATGCATTTAGTAGATTCATTCCATGCCTTTGTTTGCCATGTTAAGTTCCTGTAACATGTTGTTTGATAGCTCTAAACATTGCAACTGATGTTATTTACTTAAGTCGTAACTTATATTTGCAAATCTTGCCATGTCCTTTTGAGCATGATCTAGTGATTTATGGAGATAGCTCAGTGTTTATGTTTTGTCATTCTTTGTACATCATGCCCATGCCTTTTGTTCTTATGTTGAGGTTTTGTAGCATATTGGTTTGGTGCTTGTAAGTTGCCTAGTTCTTTGTTTGGAAGATTGTCCTTTAATCTTGTAGAGTGTATGTGAACCGTTGCTCCATTTTGAGTGTGCTCTATATGAAACTTGCTTAGATTTGCATGTAGTTTCATATTATCATGTTACATCCTCGTTTTGAGGTGTTTGCTTGATGTTTGTATGCATTTGCATGAATGCCATGTTCAACTTGTTTTGCTCATATCTTCTAGCGTAGCTCGAACTAAATGAACTTTATATGTAACTTGACTAGAATTTAGTGTAGATCAGCTTGGTGCATTTAAACTTGCTGTTTAACAACTCCAACTTAATGTTTGTTCAGTTCTGGACCAATTCCTAAATTTGCATATGAGGACTTACAGAATTGTTATATGTTGTTTCGGCCTCATTTAAACTTGCCTTGATGTGTTGCTCTTGTTTGCATCATCTCTTGCCATGAGTAGCTTCATGTAGCTTTGTCATGCATCATGCTTTGTGCATCATGTCTTGTTCATGTGTAGTGTATTTACTATGTTGTGTGCTTCTTCTCGATAGTTCCGTTTGTTGCGATCGTGAGGATTAGATTCGTCTTGGTTCGTCTTCGTGGCTTCATCTTCTTCATGGACTCGTTCTTCTTCCTTGCGGATTCGGGCAAGATGACCCTTCCACGGATCTCACTACTATCATTGCTATGCTAGTTGCCGTTCTATCGCTATCTTTGCTACCTATCACTTGTTCCTCAAGCCTCCCAAATTGCCATGTCGACCTCTAACCTTTTCACCCTTCCTAGCAAACCGTTGTTTGGCTATGTTACCTTTTGCTCAGCCCTCTTATAGCATTGTTAGTTGCGAGGTGAAGTTGAAGATTACCCCATGGTGGAGCGATTATGTTGGGATATCACACTATCTCTTATTTAATTAATGCATCTATACTTGGTAAAGGGTGGAAGACTCGGCCTTATGCACAGTGTTTTCACTCTTGCCACCCTAGTTTCCATCATACCGGTGTTATGTTCCCGGTTTTGCGTTCCTTACAGTTGGGTGATTTATAGGACCCCCTTGACAGTTCGCTTTGAATAAAACTCCTCCGGCAAGGCCCAACCTTGGTTTTACCATTTGCCTCACCTAGCCCTTTTTCCTTTGGGTTTAGGACCGAGGTCATCTTTAGTTTAGCCCCGGGCGGTGCTTCTCTAAGTGTTGGTCGAAATGAGCAACCTCGGGGCCCCTCGGAACTTCGAGTCTGGTTTACTCGTAGCTTGACTTATCGGTGTTGCCACGAGGCGAGATATGTGCAGCTCCTATCGGGATTGTCGGTATGTCAGGCGGCTTTGCTGGTCTTGTTTCACCATTGTCGAATGTCACGTAAACCGGGATTCAGGGTGGCCGGGTCTTCTGGAGAAGGTATATCCTTCGTTGATGCAAACTTATCATGGGCTAAGTTAGGGACACCCTGCAGGTATTATCTTTGAATGCCAGCGGTTATGTGGCGAGATGGAATTTGTTAATGTCGGTTGTAGATAACTTGACACGAGATCCGAATTAAAGCGCATCAACCGCATGTGTAGCCGTGATGGTCTCTTTTGTGGTCAGGAAGTGAACACGTTTACGTGTTATGTTTGGCGTAAGTAGGAGTTCGGATCACTTCTTGATCATTACTAGTTGTGATCGTTCCTTTGCTTCTCTTCTCACTCTCATTTGCGTATGTTAGCCACCATATCTTGCTTAGTCGCTGCTGCAACCTCACCACTTTACCTTCCTTTCCTTTAAGCTTTGCTAGTCTTGATACCCATGGTAATGGGATTGCTTTGAGTCCTCGTGGCTCCTGATTACTCAACAACGATTCTTGGTGCGGGTTATCACGATGATCATAATCGAGGCGATGTTTGCTTGTTTTGGAGTTCTTCTTACCTTCTTCTTCGATCGGGGATAGGTTCGGTCGGCTTTGGCTAGCGAGGGATGTCGTTTGAGTTACATTTGTGATTCATCCGTGATCGGATGGTGCTCTTATGTAAGATGATGTTGTATTAGGTTAGGCCTTGTATGCTATATGTATCCCCATCTATTATATAATGTTGATGTAATAATATCCACCTTGCAAAAGCATTTCAATATGCAGTTCTATCCTTGGTGGGACCTTGAGTCTCTTTAGGATAGTATTGCATATTGGGCATGAAAGTTAATATCGAGCCTCGACCGACCCTAGGGCCCCTTGATTGATCGTGTAGTTTGGCCATTATCGAGTCTATAAGAAAACTATTTTGGTCTAGTTATATCGGAGTAGGAATTCTTTTTACTCCTCAGCCCTTATCGCTCGGTGAGGAATCTTGGCGTAGGTGTTTTGAATTACTCCTCTTCCCATTCAAATTTTTCTTTAGGTTCACGCTGATTGGTTTCCTTTCGTTGGTTCTCAGCTCTTTTCATCCGTGCATTTCTCGTCAATCGACTCGAACCTCTTTGTCTTTTGGATATCAATCCTCGGTTCTTCCTCCAACGTCGTTGTTTTCCCGATCGAAGTTGTCTTTGTTTTTCCCACCGCCCTCCCTTCTTCTTCTCGGAACGAGTCCGTAACAGTATCTATCCTACTAGTGTGAAGTCTTTGCTTTCTTTCCTCAATGATTTCAACGATGATTTCTCTTCAAGTTATTAAATCGATTCTCCCTTCCAAGTTGCTTTTGTTTTCCGCCCTCCACCTTTTCTTCTCGGAGTTTGAGTCTCTTTGAGCATCAATTTCATTCGCTGAGCCTCTTGAGTCTTCCCTCAATTATTTCTTTGGGGAGCGTAGTAATTTCAAAAATTTCCCTCGCCAAGATCATGGTGATGCATAGCGCGAGAGGAGAGTGTTGTCTCGTACCCTCGTAGACCCGGCGAGCGATCTGCGTAAGGAAGTAGTTCGTTCTCCTCGCGATCCGGCCGATCCGCGCCGTTACTCCGGCCCCGAGTTCTTGACACGTCACTCGATGGCGTCCCTCGTACTCGATCCAGCCAGGTGTCGGGAGAGTTCCGTCGGCCGGCGGCGTGGTGCGATCTTGATGTTTCACGGGCGGGGCCGCCTAAGCTTGACGGTATGACCGAGGTGGAATATGGTGGAGGGGCACCGCAGCTAAGCGATCCGTAGATCAATACTTGTGTGTCCTAGGGTGCCCCCCCTGCGTATATAAAGGAGCAAGGGGAGGGGCGGCCGGCCAAGGGAGGCCGGAGTCCTACTCCCTCGGGAGTGATTCCCCTCAATCCTAGTTGGAATAGGATTCCCGGAGAAGAGAGAGAAGGCGGCCCCTTTCCTAGTCCTAGTAGGACTAGGGAAGGGGCCTGTGACCACCTAGGGCTGGCCCTTTCTCCTTTCACCAAGGCCCACTATGGCCCATTTACCTCCGGGGATTCGGTAACCTCCGGTACTCAGATAAATTCCTTTTCACGGAACCATTCGAACTCCAAACATAGGCTTCATATATCAATCTTTATGTCTCGACCATTTGAGACTCCTCGTCATGTCGTGATCACATCCGGGACTCGAACTTCTTGGTACATCAAAATACATAAACTCATAATAAGCATCATGAAACCTTAAGCGTCCGGACCCTACGGTTCGAGAACAATGTAGACATGACCTAGAACTATTCTCGGTCAATAACCAATAGCGGGAACGGATGCCCATATTGGTTCCTACATATCTCTGAAGATCTTTATCGGTCGGACCGCATAACAACATCGTTGTTCCCTTTGTCATCGGTATGTTACTTGCCGAGATTGATCGTCGGTATCCAATACCTAGTTCAATCTCGTTCGCAATCTCTTTTCGTTGTAATACATCATCTCACAACTAACTCATTAGTTTAGTGCTTGAAGGCCATGATGTGCATTACGAGAGGGCAAGATACCTCTCCGACAATCGGGTGACAAAACCTAATCTCGAAATCCCAACCCAACATCCTTTGGAGACACTGTACTCCTTTATAATCACCCGATTCGTTGTGACGTTTGGTAGCACCAAAGTGTTCCTCCGGAAGCGGGGTTGCATAATCTCATATTACGGGAACATGTATAAGTCATGGATAAGCGAGCAACATACTAAGGATGTGTGCTAAGCTAATGGAATGGGTCATGTCAATCAGATCATTCTACTAATGATGTGACCTTGTTAATCAAATAACAACTCTTTGTTCATGGTTGAAACATAACCATCTTTGATTAACAAGCTAGTCTAGTAGAGGCATACTAGTGACATAATGTTTTTCTATGCATTCACACATGTATCATGTTTGGTTAATTCAATTCTAGCATGAATGATAAACATTTATCATGAAATAAGAAATAAATAATAACTTTATTATTGCCTCTAGGGCATATTTCCTTGATCTCCCTTGCACTAAGTCAATAATCTAGATTACATAGTAATGATTCTAACACCCATGGAGTCTTGGTGTGATCATGTTTTGCCGTGGAAGAGGCTTGTCGAGTGGCAACATTGATCCGTATGTATCTTCAAATCTCTATGTCTCCCACGGACTAAGTCCGGATGGAATTAGGCGTCTCTTGATGTGCTTGGTCCTCTTGTGAAATCTGGATTCCCCTAAGGCAATTGCTCGTTTGTAGGGAAAGATTTTCATTGGACCCGATGCACTAGGTATGACACCTAGATGGATATGAACTCCTTCATCCAGACTCCTTCATTAGGCTTCAAGCTGCTATGTACTCCGCTTCCATGTAGATCCCTCTGACGCTTTGTTTAGGCACCAAGCGGCTCCTCCGTTTAGTGTAAATCGTATCCGGTTGCGATTTAGAATTGGGATCGGTCAAAGCTTGCATCAGC
>JAHHZJ010008411.1:0-69489 GCA_021437245.1 Aegilops speltoides | reverse complement strand
CATTAGTTGTAATGCTTGCAAGGCTTAAGTGATGTGTATTACCGAGAGGGCCCAGAGATACCTCTCCGACAATCGGAGTGACAAAACCTAATCTCAAATACGCCAACCCAACATCTGCCTTTGGAGACACCGTAGTACCCTTTATAATCACCCAGCTTACGCCAGACGCTTGGTAGCACCCAAAGTGTTCCTCCGTAAACGGAGTTGCATAATCTCATAGTTATAGGAACATGTATAGTCATGGATAAAAGCAGAGCAACATACTAAACGATCGTGTGCTAAGCTAATGGAATGGGTCATGTCAATCGATCATTCAACTAATGATGTGACCTTGTTAATCAAATAACAACCCTTTGTTCATGGTTAGGAAACATAACCATCTTTGATTAACAAGCTAGTCTAGTAGAGGCATACTAGTGACACTCTTTTGTTTATTCACTCACACATGTATTATGTTTCCGTTAATACAATTCTAGCATGAATGATAAACATTTATCATGAAATAAGGAAATAAATAATAACTTTATTATTGCCTCTAGGGCATATTTCCTTCAGCCTCCCACTTGCACTAGAGTCAATAATCTAGATTACATAGTAATGATTCTAACACCCATGGAGTCTTGGTGTTGATCATGTTTTGCTCGTGGAAGAGGCTTAGTCAACGGTCTCGCTACATTCAGATCCGTATGTATCTTGCAAATCGCTATGTCTCCCACCGACTAAATCCCTGATGGAATTGAAGCGCCTCTTGATGTGCTTGGTCCTCTTGTGAAATCTGGATTCCTTCGCTAAGGCAATTGCTCCAAGATTGTCACAGAAGATTTTCATTGGACCCGATGCACTAGGTATGACACCTAGATCGGATATGAACTCCTTCATCCGCATTCTTCATTAGCTGCCCGGTTGCTATGTACTCCGCTTCACATGTAGATCCCGCCACGACGCTTTGTTTAGAACTGCACCAACCGACAGCCCTCCGCTTAGTGTAAATACGATCCGTCTCGCGATTTAGAATCGTCCGGATCGTGTCAAAGCTTGCATCAACGTAACTGCCATTTATGAGCTCTTTGTCACCTCCATATACGAGAAACATATCCTTAGTCCTTTTCGTATTTCAGATGTTCTTGACCGCTGTCCAAAGGATCCACTCGATTAATTTGGTACCTCCCTCGCTAAGCTTATAGCAAGGCACACATCAGGTCTGCACAAGATTGCATACATGATAGAGCCTATGGCTAAAGCATAGGAACATCTTTCATTTTCTCTATCTTCCGCAGTGGTCGGCATTGAGTCTTACTCAACTTCACACCTTGTAACACGTGCAAGAACCTTTCTTTGCTTGATCCATTTTGAACTTCTTCAAAATTTTGTCAAGGTATGTGCTTTGTGAAAGTCCAATTGCCGCCTTGATCTATCTCTATAGATTTTGATGCCCAATATGTAAGCAGCTTCACCGAGGTCTTTCATTGAAAAACTCTTATTCAAGTATCCCTTTATGCTATCCAGAATTCTATATCATTTCCGATTAGTAATATGTCATCTACATATAATATCGTAAATGCTACAGAGCTCCCACTCACTTTCTTGTAAATACAAAGCTTCTCCAAAAGTCTCAGATGAACCCAAATGCTTTGATCACACTATCAAAGCGCTTATTCCAACTCCGAGATGCTTGCACCAGTCCATAAATGGATCGCTGAGCTTGCACACTTTGTTAGCTCCCTTTGGATCAATAAAACCTTCTCGTTGCATCATATACAACTCTTCTTCCAAAAATCCATTCAGAATGCGCTTTACATCCATTTGCCAAATTTCATAATCATAAAATGCGCAATTGCTAACATGATTCGACAGACTTAAGCATCGCTACGGTGAGAAGGTCTCATCGTAGTCAATCCCTTGAACTTGTCGAAAACCCTTCGCAACAAGTCGAGCTTTGTAGACAAGAATATTACCGCCGCCGCCTTCTTCTTGAAGATCCACTTGTTTTCTATTGCTTGCCGACTTCTCGCAAGTCAACCAAAGTCCATACTTTGTTCTCATACATGGATCCCATCTCGATTTCATGGCCTCAAGCCATTTTGTGAATCTGGCTCACCATCGCTTCTTCATAGTTCGTAGGTTCATCATGATCTAGTAGCATGACTTCCGTAACAGGATTACCGCATCACTCGTGCGGATCTTACTCGTTGATCTACGAGGTTCAGAGTAACTTGATCTCAAGTTTCATGATCAACATCATCAACTTCCTCACTATTTGGTGTAGATGTCTCGTAAACCGTTTCGCGATAAACTACTTTCAAATAAGGGAGAAGGTACAATTACCTCATCAAGTTCTACTTTCCTCCCACTCACTTCTTTCGAGAGAAACTCCTTCTAGAAAGGATCCATTCTTGGCAACAAATGTCTTGCCTTCGGATCTGTGATAGAAGGTGTACCCAACTGCCTCTTTTGGGTATCCTATGAAGACACATTCGATTTGGGTTCGAGCTATCAGGTTGAAGCTTTTTCACATAAGCATCGTGATCCCCAAACTTTAAGAAACGACAACTTTGGTTTCTTGCTAAACCATAGTTCATAAGGTGTCGCCTCAACGGATTTTGACGGTGTTCTATTCAGGTGAATGCGGCCGCCTCAAGAGCATAACCCCAAAACGATAGCGGTAAATCAGAAGAGACATCATAGATCGCACCATATCTAGTAAAGTGCGACATGACGCTCGACACACCATTACGCTGTGGTGTTCCGGTGGCGGAGTTGCTAAACTATTCCGCATTGTTTCAAATGTAGACCAAACTCAGAACTCAAATATTCACCTCCACGATCAGATCGTAGAAATTTAATTTTCTTATTACGATGATTTTCAACTTCACTCAAATTCTTTGAACTTTTCAAATGTTTCGACTTATGTTTCATTAAGTAGATATACCCATATATGCTTAAATCATCCGTGAAGGTGAGAAAATAACGATATCCGCCACGAGCCTCAACATTCATCGAACCACATACATCCGATGTATGATTTCCAACAAATCTGTTGTTCTCTCCATAGTACCGAGAACGGGTTTTAGTCATCTTGCCCATGAGGCACGGTTCGCAAGTGCCAAGTGATTCATAATCAAGGACTCCAAAAGTCCATCAAGATGGAGTTTCTTCATGCGCTTTATACCGATATGACCTAAACGGCAAGGCCACAAATAAGTTGCACTATCATTATCAACTCTGATCTTTTGGCTTCAACATTATGAATATGTGTATCACTACTATCGAGATTCATCAAAATAGACCACTCTTCAAGGGTGCATGACCATAAAAGATATTACTCATATAAATAGAACAACCATTATTCTCTCGATTTAAATGAATAACCGCCTCGATCAAACAAGATCCAGATATAATGTTCATGCTCAACGCAGCACCAAATAACAATTATTTAGGTCTAAAACTAATCCTCAAGGTAGATGTAGAGGTAGCGTGTCGATCATGATCACATCGACTTTGGAACCATTTCCCACGCCGATCGTCACCTCGCCCTTTGCCGTTGTTCGCTAATCCATAGTCCCTGCTTCGAAGTTGCAAATATTAACAATGTAACCAGATCAAATACCCAGTACTATCATGAGCTCTAGTAAGGTACACATCAATAACATGTATATCACATATACCTTTGTTCACCTTGCCATCCTTCTTATCCGCCAAATACTTGGGGCAGTTCCGCTCAAAGGACTACCGCTTGTAGTAGAAGCACTCGGCCAGTGTTTGGGTCCAGACTTGGGTTTTTCTCCCGAGCAGAACTTGCTTGTCGTTCTTCTTGAAGTTCCCTTCTTCTTCCCTTTGCCTTTCTTCTTGAAACTAGTGGTCTTATTGACCATCAACACTTGATGCTCCTTCTGATTTCTACCTCCGCAGCCTTTAGCTGCATGTAAGAGCCTGTATAGTCTTTACTAACCCTTGCATATTATAGTTCATCACGAAGCCTTTGTAGCTTGGTGGCAGTGATTGAAGAATTTCGTCAATGACACAATCATCCGGAAGATTAACTCCCGCTGAGTCAAGTGATTGTAATACCCGCACATTTTGAGTATGTGCTCACCGACGTAACTATTCTCCTCCATCTTGCAGCTATAGAACTTATTGGAGACTTCATATCTCTCAATCCGCATTCTGTTGAATATCAATTTCAACTCCTCGAACATCTCATATGCTCCATGACGCTCAAAACATCGTTGAAGTCCCGATTCTAAGCCGTAAAGCATGGCACATCGAACTATAGAGTAGTCATCACTTTGCTCGCCAGACGCTCTAACATCGCGCCAGATCAAGAAGAGTTCTGCACCTAGCGTGCATCCAGACGAACTTTCTGTGCAGCAATGAGGATAATCCTCAAAGTTACGGACCCAAATCCGTAATTGCTACCATCATCTTTCAACTTTGCTTTCAAGGAACGATTAAAATTCAACGAACAACAGAGACGAGCCATCTATCTACAATCAAACATAGACAAGCAAGATACTATCAGTACTAAGTTCATGATAAATTTAAGTTCAATTAATCATATTACTTAAGAACTCCCACTTAGACAGACATCTCTAGTCATCTAAGTGATCACGTGATCCAAATCAACTAAACCATAACCGATCATCACGTGAGATGGAGTAGTTTTCAATGGTGAACATCTTATGTTGATCATATCTACTATATGATTCACGCCGACCTTTCGGTCTCCGTGTTCCAAGGCCATATCTGCATATGCTAGGCTCGCCAAGTATAACTCGAGTATTCTCATGGTGCAAAACTGGCTTGCACCCGCTGTAGATGGACGAGAGCTTATCACACCCGATCATCACGTGGTGTCTCAAGACGATTTAACTTTGGCAACGGCATACTCGTGGAGAACACTACTTGATAATTTTAGTGAGAGATCATCTTAAAATGCTACCGCCAATCAAAGCAAGATAAGATGCATAAAGGATAAACATCACATGCAATCAATATAAGTGATATGATATGGCCATCATCATCTTGTGCTTGTGATTCCATCTCCGGCACCGCCGTGATCACCATCGCCATCGGCGCCGACACCTTGATCTCCATCGTAGCATCGTTGTCGCTCACGCCACCTATTGCTTTACGACTATCGCTACCGCTTAGTGATAAAGTAAAGCAATTACAGTATGCTTGCATTTCATACAATAAAGCGACAACCATATGGCTCCAGCCATTGCCGATAACTTCGTTACAAAACATGATCATCTCATACAATAAAATATAGCATCACGCCTTAACCATATCACATCACAACATGCCCCGCAAAAACAAGTTAGACGCCCTCTACTTTGTTGTTGCAAATTTTACGTGGCTGCTACGGGCTTAAGCAAGAACCAATCTCACCCACGATCAAAACCACAACGATATTTCGCCAAATAGACTCGCTTTAACCTTCTCAAGGACCGGGCGAGCCACACCGCTCAACTAAAGTGAGAGAGACAAACACCCGCCAACACCTTTAAGCAACGAGTGCTCAGAGCGGTGAAACCAGTCTCGCAGAAGCGCACGCTGTAATGTCGGTCCGCCGCTTCATCTCACAATACCGCTGAACCAAAGTATGACATGCCGGTAGGTAGTATGACTTGTATCGCCCACAACTCACTTGTGTTCTACTCGCAAAACATCAAACCATAAAACCTAGGCTCGATGCCACTGCTGGGGAACGAGTAATTTCAAAAATTTCCTACGCACACGCAAGATCATGGTGATGCATAGCAACGAGAGGGGAGAGTGTTGTCTACGCACTCAGAGACCAAGCGAAGCGATCACAACGTAGAGGAAGTAGTCGACGCTCTCCTCGCGATCCAACCGATCCCAGCGCCAAGCATTCCGCGCCCGAAGTTCTTGACACACGACAGCTCGATGACGCCTCGGCTCCAATCCAAGAGAGCTGGAGGGAGAGTTCCACAAGACGACGGCGGCAGGACGATCTTGATGTTCTATCGACGCAGGCTTCGCCTAAGCACCGCCACGATATGACCGAGGTGGATTATGGTGGAGGGGGCACCGCACACGGCTAAGGAACGATCTCAAGGATCAACTTGTGTGTTCTAGGGTGCCCCCGCCTCTGCATATAAAGGAGCAAGGGGGGAGGCCGGCCGCCCTAGGGGCGCTGCTAAGGGGGAGTCCTCCTCCTAGTGGGAGTAGGACTCCCTTCCTAGTCCAACTAGGAAGGAGGAAGGGGAAGGAAGGAGAGGAGAGGAGAGGAAAGGGGGCCGCCCTCCTTGTCCTATTCGACTTCTAGGGGGCGCACCACCTCCCGGTGCGACCTCTCTCCCTCTGGCCCACTAAGGCCCATAACTTCCTGGGGTTCCAGAACCTCCGCAGACTCGGTTTTCTCCGAAACTTCCGAACCTTTCCGTGTCCGAATATAGCCGCCCAAGATATCAATCTTTATGTCTCGACCATTTCGAGACTCTCGTCATGTCCGTGATCACATCCGGACCAACTTCTTCGTACATCAAAATACATAAACTCATAATATAACCGCCATCGAAACCTTGCGCATGGACCTACGGTTCGAGAACATGTAGACATGACCGAGACACGCCTCCGGTCAATAACCAATAGCGGACCTGATGCCCATATTGGTTCCTACATATTCTATGAAGATCTTTATCGGTCGATCCGCATAACAACATACGCTGTTCCCTTTGTCATCGGTATGTTACTTGCCCGAGATTCGATCGCCGGTATCCAATACCTAGTTCAATCTCGCTACGCAAGTCTCTTTACTCGCTCCGTAATACATCATCTCACAACTAACTCATTAGTTGTAATGCTTGCAAGGCTTAAGTGATGTGTATTACGGAGAGGGCCCAGAGATACCTCTCCGACAATCGGAGTGACAAAACCTAATCTCAAATACGCCAACCCAACATCTGCCTTTGGAGACACCTCGTAGTACTCCTTTATAATCACCCAGCTTACGCCAGACGCTTGGTAGCACCTAAAGTGTTCCTCCGTAAACGGAGTTGCATAATCTCATAGTTATAGGAACATGTATAAGTCATGGATAAAAGCAAGAGCAACATACTAAACGATCGTGGTGCTAAGCTAATGGAATGGGTCATGTCAATCAGATCATTCAACTAATGATGTGACCTTGTTAATCAAATAACAACCCTTTGTTCATGGTTAGGAAACATAACCATCTTTGATTAACAAGCTAGTATAGTAGAGGCATACTAGTGACACTCTGTTTGTTTATTCACTCACACATGTATTATGTTTCCGGTTAATACAATTCTAGCATGAATGATAAACATTTATCATGAAATAAGGAAATAAATAATCACTTTATTATTGCCTCTAGGGCATATTTCCTTCAGCAACAATCAGGGACTAAAGAAGGCCGCGACGAACATTCAGGTGGTCTCAATTACGAGCATTAAATTCGATTATATACACCAAGTCTGCAGCTCATCCCTCGAGGGGGGACACGCTTATTTAGTCCAAATCCTTGTCTCATCAAGACTATTTGTATCACCGCCTTACCAAAGCAGACTTTCTTTCATAAATCATGCAGCACCTTTTATTGCAATTATGCTATCTTTATATGTTCATTATATGACATCTTGCACCTGACATTTTGGTACGGCCGAATACGCCAGGCTTCGCTCCCCAAATTATGGTGTGATTAAGTCCAACACTTTCACAAGTGCGGCACCCCAAACTTATAGCATTATATGAATCGGCTCCAATCATGTCTTGGGTCAATAGTTGGGCTTGCCTGGCCCCATGTTTTGGTGCCTTACGCCTGCTCACCGGCTAAGGTAGCACTGGGAGAACCACCGCGATTATACCTCGTTGAGCCGGGTTAACGCCAAAGGAGAAAGCTAAACCGACCGGGCATGATATGGCGAGAGACCTGTTGTCGCTCGAGAGGTTTTTCGGTCCTTAAAGACTCACGCTGTTTCGAGCGGGTTTCGATAATGTCCGATGAAGGCGTGATAGCGCCCGGATTCGGTCTTCCGATACCAGGGGCTTCACCAAATTTAAAATTATAGAATTCTATGGCTAAGGAGAGTGTTCAAGCATTATAAGTCCGATTGCCTTGTTCGCTGTGTTGAGCGCCTCGATGGACCCAACAATGGGAACAAGAGTGCTCATGTTTATCCCGAACACCCCAAAGACTCATGCTTGGGGGCTGAAGCCAACGACTTGCCATCTCTCGATTTTATAAACGGCCGCATGTAAGGTAATATTTAAATTAAACAAGCGCTGCTCATGGCGATATGAACGAAGTTTTCAGCGACAGATAAATACACAGCGAAGTTCACTAAAGATTACATTTCGAGCACTCATCTCGCATATCGTAGGCCCCTTCAGACAACTTTATAATACCGCCCGGCGGCGATGCTCCTTGCCCGGGCGGCGGTGGGTCCGTGAGAAGCTTCCGCATCCAGCTTTGCCCCATTGCACCTTTATGCGGGCAAGGGCCCGACGAGCACCTTCAATATAGGCGAGCGCTGACCACATCGAGCCCGGGGCATGCATTCACCACCGCCAGACTAGGCCAAAGTAGCTTCTGTGCATGGCCTCTCCGTGCCACAAATGGACTATGAGGCCCTTCATGGCTCCTCACCTACCTTGGAGTTCGACCACCGCTTCACCGGGTCGCTTGGGAGCACTGATGGCCGGCCTCAACAGATCGAGACCGTAAGACCTTCTCCGCCGAGCTCCTCCTCGCCACGATAGAATGCGGCGGCATCGACGCACTACACGGTAGATCCGCAACGCCTCGAGAGCTCCGACCCGGTAAGTATCCGTAATTCACATTAACATGCCTTCTTTGCATGAAAACGCCTTACCCGCAGCTATCTTCTTTATGTCCTCAACCTCCCGGCGGCCTTCGGCCTCGGCCTTGGCGGATTTGGCACTTTCGAGAGCCGAGGCGAGCTCTGACTCGAAGTCTTGAGTCACGCCCAAACTCTCATGCTTTGCCATGAGAGCTCTGAGCTCTTGCCGAACTTCCGCCACCCGCGCTTCTTTGCTTCTCATTAGTTGCTCACGGTCAAGATCAAGGCTCGTCATGACACAAAGATCCTTCGTGGCTGCCACCTCGTTAGTGGCCCCCGCAATACACATATTATCCTTGTTAATTTTTGCAACCAAAACCCTTTTCAGAAGGTACTTATTTACAAGTGGTGTTATTCACCTTCTTTTTCCTCGCTACCTCTTGGCATGGCCGAGCTCTTGCTCTGACCGCCGAGATCCTTCTTCATTACCTCGACCTCCGCCAGCACGCGGCAGAGGTCAAGAAGACAACCTCGCAAAACCCAGATGACATATTTTAGGCAACCTCACAGATATCTTGTTAGATCCTCATCCGCTTTTCTTTCCTAACACCAACTAAGCATCGTGGCTACCGCCTATGTGGTATTACATTACATAATTTTAACTTACCTCAAAGCCCGTTAGAAGGTTGTCAAGAAGTTACGGCCAGCCCGCTTTTAGCGAAGCTGAACCTTTTAATCACCGCACTCATGATAGTGCGGTGTTCTTCCTGATGGAAGCGCCTTTAAGCGCCCAATATGTTATCCGCGCCCGTTGGACGGAGGCCGCGGCATGTCACGGTCCTGCCCTTCTTCGAGGGGCCGCTTAGGGACTCGAACCACCGCAGGTTCCGGCGTAGAGTCCGGCGCAAAGTCCGGAGGTCGCCGACGGCGCCCGAGCCTCCTCCTCGATGGGTCCTCTCGATCCCACCTCGTGTCCTCGCCGGCTGCGGGGTAGAGGCGGTCGATGGAATTTACGTCCGACGAGGCCAAGGACCCGCTCATAGAGTCGGGGAGATCATCCCTGGCCGGACTATGGACAGAATGCGGCGTTAGAGGGATGCCACGTGACATGAAAAGTACGGCATATAAATGATCCGGATACTTACAATCCTGCCGGACGCTCGTCCTTGAGGTTATTCTCCTCGCCAACGCTGATGTTGGCGAACTGTCCGGGGATAGTTCTCCTCTGACTCTTCGCCTCCCCGATTGGGGAAGCTTCTTCTTCTTCTCTCCTCCTCCGGAGAGAATACCCCTGCCTCGCCTTCGGGGAGGAGTCCTCGCCGCCGTTAGACGCCTGATTGTGGGAACTCTTTCGAGTCCCCGCGCCACCTTCTTGGTTTTTCTCCGCAGACCACGGCGGTGCCGGAACCAGCAGCCCCGCTAAGCGGGCGCCCACTGGTCTTCCGCATGGGAGCCGGGCTGATGAGCAGCTTGGCCTTCTCCATCCATTCCTCACAAAGGAAGAGGCAGATTAAAACCTCACTAGAGTCAATCTAATTATCACAAGTGTCCCATAATGGGGTTGAATCACTTACCGCTGCCGCTTGACATCACAATAATCCGCGATCTTCGCTCCTTGATGCGGGGCTTGCACTTTGAACAGCACCTCCAGCGCCTTTCAGATGTTGTGTCAAGAGCCCGCTTAGCGCCGGGTGCTGTTCCGGATTGAACTCCCACAAATTGAATGCCCGTTTGGCATGGGAGAATCCACGAGGAGCATGACTTGGACCACGCCGACGAGCCGAGCCTATTGCTCACCATCTTCTTGATGCATGCTCGAGTCCTCGCACCTCCACTGGTCGCCCCACCGCAAGCCCTTCTTCTGTGAGGTGAGCTGCGGGGATTCCAGATCTAAATTGGGGCCGCCACCATGTAGGCTTGGCGCTGCTCGGTGATGTTGAACCACCCCGATTGCCACCCCTTGACGGAATCCACGGGGTCCTTTCTAGCTAAGGGACGCTGGGCAATTTACCTAACATGGCGCCCAAGATTCCGCTTATGCGTTCTTCACAACCTTCGCTTGACGTTGAAGGTCTTGAGCCACAGTCAAGTGGGGCTGGATGCAGAGGAAGGTTTCACACACGACGATAAACGCCGAGATGTTGAGGACGGTTCGCGCCAGATCGTGGAAATCCAGCCCGAGTAAAACATGAGCCCCTGCATAAATGGATGGAGCGGAAAGCCCAATCCATGGAGGAAGTGGGGAGGAAGACGACCTCTCATGAGGCCTGTAGGGATGAGCTGCCCTGCTGTCGGGCAGCCGATGCGCCGATATCGCTGGAAAGGTATCCGCGTCACAGAGCTTGGTGATGTCCTCCTCCTTGGCGGTGGAGGCTAACCATTTACCTCCCGGCCCGACATATTCGAGAAGGTCGAGGCGAGATGAACAAGCTTGGGCATTGGAGCTTGAGTGCGCGGAGATGGATAAGCAAAGGAGGAAGAAGGCGAGGTGAGAAGGTGAGTCCTTATCCCTTATATATAGGCGACAAAACTATACGCCCCCGCCAAATTTAGTAAAACTCGCTTATCTCCTAAGCGCCACCATCAATGGCGCGTTGGGTTACCCACGTCCGTATTGATGAGAATCCTAATAAAGGGGAACACGATCTCGCTCGACAAGACGTGTTGCTGAAACCGCCGCTAAACGTGCCGAGGTGGAATAAGTAAAAACGATTCAAACAGGGCTTGAAGCGTGTGATGTCACACCGCATAATACGCCGCCAGATTGAGTCGTTGTATATGTTTTATTCTCTACGGTGGAATGTGGAAATTGTTTTTGCAGAGCCGACACTATCCCGGTGTTCATTATCTTCTCGATTATTCAAGGGAGGAACCCGCCTTGCAATGCCGAACATTATGCACGCCGGACTTATCGCCATTGAAGACCGGTCTGTGGGCTACCGAGGAGTCCCGACTAGGGGTGTCCGGACAGCCGGACTATCATTATCCGCCGACTCCAAGACTACGAAGATACAAGATTGAAGACTCGCTCGTGTCCGGAAGGTACTTTCCTTGGCGTGAAGGCAAGCTTGGCAATACGGATATGTAGATCTCCTACCATTGTAACCGACTCAGTAACCCTAGCCTCTCCGGTCTACATAAACCGGAGGGCTTTAGTCCGTAGGACAACATACATCTCAACAATCATACCATAGGCTAGCTTCTAGGTTTAGCCTCCTTGATCTCGTGGTAGATCTACTCTTGTACTACCCATATCATCAATATTAATCAAGCAGACGAGGGTTTTACCTCCATCGAGAGGGCCCAACTCGGTAAAAACATTGTGTCCTCGCTATTGTTACCATCCGCCTAGACGCACAGTTCGGGACCCCCTACCCGAGATCCGCCGGTTTTGACACCGACAGAAGGAATTATCCTGAAGATCTCAAAAGAACGACACTGTCAACAATAAGGATGGAGTATATGAGTTTTGATGGAACCGTAACAATGCTTCTAAGGGTGGTAGCACCCGAGACCCCGGAGATGAACGATGGATTGAGAAGACCCCAAACCAAACCTATTTCTTTCTAGCCTCTCCGAATCTCGAGGACGAGATTCATTTTAAGGGTGGTAGGTTTGTAACATCCCAAAATTCTAAATTTTGGAATGTTATCAACAAATAGATAGTTTTGATTGATTGTTTGATTGATTGACTGAAAGTGAGTAAATTCAAAACTTTTTGAAAGTTAAATGAGAGGGAATAAAAGGACTTTCCCAAACTTGCATTTTCTTTTCTGATCTTCATGAATTCAAATTCTTTTCACCACAAAACCCTGGAGAGAAGATGACATGACTTCTTCCATTTATTTAAATGACAAGGGGTGTTGAAAATATTTGAATTTCATTTGGAAAATATTTCCAACCCAGAACTTTATGCAACTCAATGATTTTCACGAGCTTAAGATAAAATGACTTCTTCAAAACATATGAAATATGAGTTGGGAGTTTCAAATAATTAAATTCAAAGTTCTTTTGAAATTATTTTTCCATTTGGAGTTATTTGAGTTTTATTCAAATTATTTTTCTCCAAAAATAAAATATATGGAAAATAGGGTAACATAATTCTCTACATCGTAAAATTGGAGAGAAATAAATTTGAATTAATTTTGGTATTTTTAAAATGATTTTTACTGATTTTACTAGGCGTAAGCACTCTTTGCTTTATTTGAATTTGTGTGTATTTTATTTGACTCTAGAAAATGTTCAGCTTGTAGGAAATATTTTTCTAAAATTTTGATATATTATATGACTACATATTTTTTTATATCTTTGGTTTTATTATTTTTGTTTGTCTCGCTTAAAAAAGATTGTTTAAAAACCTTCGACGATCGACCGGCTGCCCAGCTGCCCGACGCCGCACCCCGGTTGTCCCCCAACTCCAGCGGGGAGTCCAGCTCCCGCCCGACACCGCCGGCGCCGCCATCTCCGCCCTGGCCTCTTCCTCTACCCCTCGCCCACGCCACCACCTTCCTCCTCCTAAATAGCGGCTCTGCCCCGCCTCTCTTCGCCGCACTGTCGCTTCTCCGCATCTCGCGCTGCCGCTGCTGCCGGCTGTCGCTGCCGCCTGCCTCGATGCTCGCTCGCCACGCCGCCTCTGGCCACGCCACCACCACCGCCTCGCCCTCGGCCGGCCGCCACTGCTGCCGCGGCCAGAGCCGCTGCCTCACCGCTGCCGCCAGAGAATGTCGCCGCCACCGCCATTGGTTTTTCTCTCCGCCGTTCGAACCCGCGAGAACCGGTACAGAACCGCTCAGTTTCCTACGGTTTTTTTTTGTTTTCTTTTCAGAACCCTAGATTGTTTTTTTATAAAACCGTTTTTTGTTTAGGTTTGTTTTTTTAGAGAGCGTTCGTTGGCTTAGGCTCTGGAGCGAACGGTTTTCGTTCGTTAACGTTCGATAGCAAACGTTCGTTCATTATAGTTTTTCTTTTAGTTTTATTTTCTGCCAGGGACCTAGTTGTAGTTGTTTTATTTTGCAGTTTAGACCCTGTTCTTCAAACGCTCACAACTTTTTGTTCGCTTATCCAAATCCAACTAAACCGATGCCCACTTCTTTGTTATGATCCCCTCTATCCAGTAATCCAACTCAAACATGTTTTTGAAAATTTAAAATTTCAATTAGATCAGATTTGGATTTGAACTTCGTTTGATCGTAACTTGAGTTTTATAACTCCGATTTGAGTGATTCTTTTTGCATCTCGAAGCTCTTGACCTAAACTTTCTGATAAGGCCAAATTCACTTAATTTTGGTACTGTTAGAAATTGTTTTGTGTTGCAAGAGTTATTTGCTTGGATTTGATGTTTTCCGAGTTGTTCTCTTCGTTCTTTCCGATCTTTTGAGTGATTGCTTATGTGTGGTTACTATTGCTTGCTCACGATAGATTGACCGGAGTGTGACGAATAGAACTATCAAGAGTTTTGAGTGCGAATCATCTTCGTCAACATTGCAGGCAAGTTCACACTTTGATCATATCCCTTCTCATACCTAGTTTTTATGCATTAGATCAATCCTCAAACATTGCATGACTAGGATCTAATTAAATTGTGGGTTATGGGAATTAGTTGAGGTAGTACCTATTACCTGTTTTATTATCAAACCCTTGGGAGTTACTTCTACGTTTTATTATTATGCCATGCTATGCTAGTAGACGTGGATTGGGTGAGTGTATCCATGACAGATGTGAGATTGTTATTTAATGGTTTATTTAAGGTGGCAACTTTAACACACATCTGGTGGATTGAGGCACCGGTTACTCCAGACTTGCCTGCCTAGGCACCGGGTTTCTGTGACATGCCTAATTTTCTTGGACCGCCACCCGTGCTCAAAGGGATCATGAGATTATTCAAACTAGAAACTTACGGTGCAGCCACAAGCCATTATGGGCTCGCATAGTTGATTAAGTTGTGCGAACTCTACGGGTAGACTAGCAGATGTAGGTGAAAGTAGGTGTACCGGTCTACCCTATGTAAGGTGCTAGCGCTCGAAGACTATGTCTCGGCCATCCGCTTCTCAAACATCCTCAGAAAAGTAGAAATCCAACTGAGGCGATCGAGTCTTGTGGGGAAAAGTGCAAACCTCTATAGAGTGTATAAACTAATCATGGTTAGCCGTGTCCCCGTTATGGACATCTTGAGTACCTAGTACTTGGATATCATGTGAATCTCATCATGTTACTCTAATTTAATATCGCGGTTTTAATGAGTACTTTTAATTGGGATTGAGAATGTCACAACCATTCTCAATGTTTAACAACCACCATGATAGTTAAATAAATTTATTCCTTTGCAAGAGGGAAAATTGGCTTTACGCAAAACTGTAACCATAGAGCTTTTCCACCAGCCAAATATGCATGTAGTGATAGCCTTTATTCATCATTGCTCTATGGTGTGAATTTGCCAGTACATTCAATGTACTGAACCTCTATGGCCGCAACGTCTCATGTTGCAGGATGTTACGACGAGTAAGTGATACGTTAGGGTTACGATTTCCTATACTCAACTTTGCCGTTGGTGTTGATGGGAATCCACAACCTTGTTGCTTCCTCTATTTGGATTGAGGTAATAGTATTTACGTTATTTTATACATGTGATTTACCTCGTTATAAATCCTGAGTATCGTGTGTGTCAAAGATACCGATCCGTGGATGACACGTAGTATCAGAGACTTGACCCATTCGGTCGGATCGCCACAAGAGGGACCGATATGGTTAGGGTTAGGCATAACGTATCTCGGTGAGACCGACATACAAACTCGGTGAGACCAATTTTGGTAATTAGCTAACCAGAGAGTTGGTCAGGTAAATTCGGTGGGACCGATTCGCTCTTTTCGGTGAGACCGAAATGTTACGAATTGGAATCTCGGTGGGACCGATCGCTCACTTCGGTTAGACCGAAACGTTACGAAGGGAAACAGAGAGATTACAATCCCATCTCGGTGAGACCGAGACCCTATCGGTGAGATCGATCTGCCTATGGTTTGTGGCAGTGGCTATGACATTTGAACTCGGTGGCGCCGGATAGAAAGAATCGGTATGGCCGAGTTTGACTTTGGGTTTAGGTCATATGTGGATGTGAGAAAGTATTTGAGGATTTTTGGAGCATATCACTAAGAACTTGAAACAAGAGGCTCATTAAGCAACACCTCATCCCTCCTTGATAGTATTGGCTTTTCCTATAGACTCAATGTGATCTTGGATCACTAAAATGTAAAATGTAGAGTCTTGAGCTTTCGAGGTTGAGCCAATCCTTTGTCCTTAATATTTTGAGGGATCCACTTTCATCATCCATGCCATGCCATTCATTGAGCTTTCCTGAAATATTTGTCTTGGAATAGCATTAGCTCAATGAGCTATATGTTGTTATGAATTACCAAAACCACCTAGGATAGTTGCACTTTCAGCTCCCCCTTTTAGTAATTGATGACAACATATAGATCAAAGCTTCGGCTAAATGATAATAAGATTGAAAACATCGTCGCTTTGAGAAGTATGTGATAAGCAAGAGCTCCCCTAAATTTGTGCATAGTTTAAGATTTGCTTTGCACTCGCAAATGCACAAGGAATTAGGCTCATGGGTTACTCTTCCATGTCACATACATCTTGGTGGAGCGCCAAAATAATAAAGATTGAATACATGCACTCATCACCAAGCAAAGTGAATGATCATATAGGATAAGTAAGATAATGTCATCCAACAAGCATAATGTAGCATATGATCAAACACATGATCATCAAGTATCACACAGATATAGAATATCTCAAACAAGCAAATAAAGTTCAACCACCAAAGCAAGAGAGAACAAAAGCAACACTCTCTCGAAGTTTATGATCTATACATTTTTTCTCCCTTGGCAACAAGTTACCAAAAGTTCATAGAAAATGCATAGTACTAGATCGACTCGTGATTGATCTTCGTGGTGGTGTAGATAGAACGCCAAGGGCTTAAAGCATCAGCTGATGTAGATGGAGCTGGAGGTGGGTGTCAAGCTGGTTGCACCGAGCTGAGGAGCTATAGCGGTGCATGAAGTGGCTCGTGTCCGCCATCGCACTGCACCGATCTCTAAGCTCGAGGCACTCTAGCAAATGCATCCGTGGTTGTCCCGCCTTCCTCTCCTCCATGTCATCCTCGGTTGCTCAACAACAGATCGATCTCACCACCTTCACATCTAAATTGTAGAACTTCGCCCATGATCCTCTCCAGCTCTCCCGGTTTTGAGTCAAGGTGGCCAGCCCTTCTCAATCCTCGTGAGTGGATGCAATCATAGTGTGACGCCTCGATTCAATCAGACACTAATCATGCACGCAAACGTACGATCAAGATCGTGGACTCACGGAAGATATCACAACACAACTCTAAAAACATAAGTAAGTCATACAAGCATCATAATACAAGCCGTGGGCCTCGAGGGCTCGAATACAAGTGCTCGATCATAGACGAAGTCACGGAAGCAACAATATCCGAGTACGCATATAAGTTAAAACAAGTTTGCCTTAAGAAGGCTAGCACAAACCGATACAGACGAAGAGGCGCAGCCTCCCGCCTCGGGATCCTCCTAAACTACTCCCCGGTCGCCGCCGCCAGCCCGCACATAGTAGTAGGCACCTCCAGTAGTAGTCGCCATCGACGGTATGCGCTGCCTCGATTCCAAAGATCTCGTTGCGACAACCGTAAAGAAAGGAAAGGGGAAAAGGGGGAATAAAGCAACCGTGAGTACTCATCCAAAGTACTCGCAAGCAAGGAGCTACACTACATATGCATGGGTATATGTGTAAAGGGCCATATCGGTGGACCAAATCGCAGATGCCGTAATAAGAGGGGATAGCTAATCCTCGTCAAGACTACGCTCGCAGCCTCCGCCTTGCAAAGATGTAGAAGAGAGTAGATCAAGTCCTTCAAGTAGCATCGCCATGTAGCATCTCCAAGTAGCATCTCCAAAGAGTATCGCATAGCATATCCTACCCGGCGATCCTCTCCTCGCCGCCTGTTAGAGAGCCATCACCGGTTGTATCCGCACTTGGAAGGGTGTGTTTTATTAAGTATCCGGTTCTAGTTGTCATAAGGTCAAGGTACAACTCCGGTCGCCCTTTACCGAGAGACACGGCTATTCAATAGATTAACTTCACGCATGGGTGCACCACATAACCCAACACGCTTGATCCCATTTGGCCGACACACTTTCTCGGTCATGCCCGCCCTAAGATCAACACGCCACAGCCCCACCTAGGCACAACAGAGAGGTCAAGACGCCGGTCTAAACCTAAGCGCCGCAGGGTCCGGGCCCATCGCCTCGAAAGCACACTCAAGACGTTATGCAGACGCTGCCGAAGCGTAACCAGCCCCTTAATACAAGTGCAAAGCATTGCCCAATCCGCCACCGCCGCCGCTTGTCGACGCCAAGAAGTGCTTCGCCGATACCACGACGCCGGATACCCATAACTACTCCCACGAGATGGTTAGTGCGATAGACCAAATGGCCGACTTGATCAAATACCAAGATCTCGTAAGCGCAGTTAAGTATCCGCGAACGCCGAACCGGCCAGCCCACCTGCCTCCTAGATGGTATCAACCTGCCCCTGCCGCCTCCGCCACAAAGTAACAATGGAGGCCGCTGGGAACCCAGTGCCCACCTCTACCGGATGGAGCCACCGTCCTTTCAAATTTCATCGTAATCACTTATGGTACTCAATGAGTCAATTCGACTTTTAGTCACCATCTCAGATAGTATGTATGTATGTATGGTATATACCCGTGATCACCTCCCAAGTGGTCACGGCCCGATAGTAAAGCAAGGCGATCGACAAGAATGTAGGGCCAATGATGAATAACTAGCATCCTATACTAAGCATTTAGGATCATGTAAGGTATCAATGACTGTGAGCAACAATGTCGCTATGCATCGTAATAGGATTAACGAAAAGCAAGAATATGCTACACTACTCTAATGCAAGCAAGATAGAGAAGAATAGGCGATATCCGTGATCAAGGGGGGGGCTTGCCTGGTTGCTCCGCAAGAGAGAGGGTCGCCTTCGTGTAGTCGAACACACGGACATCGCACCGGCCTCGAGTCTACCGAAAGAAGTAACGGAGGGGGAACACAATAAATAACATAGCAATCAAAATGTAACACAAAGCAAGACGCTGCAATATGCGGTGCTAGGTGTGCCCTAACACGGTAGTAGGTGATACCGATGAAGGGGGAAACATCCGAAAGTATTCCTGTTCCGCTTTTGGACAGATGAACCGAGGGGAAAGTTGCGGTTTGCTATGCTAGGGTGTGTGGCGATTTAACGGGCTGCATATCCGGATTCGCCTTGTCGCTCGAGCAACTTTCATGTTGAAAATAATTTAATCCGAAAGTTACGGATTAAAAGATATGATTTTCTAAAGATTTTATTAATTTCGAATTTAATTAATTATTTAAATTAATTCGAATGGATTTATGACGCCAAGATGATGTCATGTCGACGCCGCCAGTCAACAGGGTTGATCGGTCAACCTCGACCAAAGGGTCCCACCGGTCGCTGACACATTTTAATTAAACAATTTAATTAACCTAATTAGTATTAATTAGAGGTGGGCCCCATCGCTATCGACTACTTAACTAACTAATTAACCGATGATGTTAATTAGGTAACTAATGTGTAATTAGTTTAATTAGTTGTTTGATTTAATTAATCAAAATTAATTAAATTAATTATTTCTTTAATTATCTAATTAATTAATTTTATTTTTATTTTTATTTACGTTTTGGGGCCGGGCCCCACATGTGTGTGGCCCCAAGGGCCATAGCGGGAGTTCAAGGGGCGCCCGAGTCCACCCGGATCGGCACGGGCGCTTAGGGCGGGCGCCGCCTGTAGGGAGGCAATGGGCGAGACCAAGGCTGTGGCGGCATGGGCCGGCCAAGATGGGGACGGCGGAGTGGGCCGGAGGCGAAGCTGGACGCGCAAGCCAGAGTGAGGCTGCGTGAAGCCGGTGTGGAGGGGCGTAGGGGACGGCGCACCAGAGGAGGCCACGGGCCGCGGGCGGCGGGAGCACGAAGCGATCATGGGAGGAGCAACGGTTGGGTCGAGGCTGCCACGCGGGGCTTCATGGTCGCGGGCGAGGGAGAGAGGAGGACCGGGTCCTCACCGGCTTTGTAGGGACAGTCAGGGGGCTCATGGAGGTCGGGAGGTCCGACGAGGAAGAGGATGAGGCGGCGGCAGTCCGGCGACGTCGGGGATGACGAAGAGGAGATGAGGACGGGGCAGTTCGGTGGGCGGCTCCAGCGACGGCGGTCCGTCGAGGCACGGCGTCGGGCGAGCAGCAAGGGGCGTCGTTGCCCCTTCCCGATCCATATTGGGTCGGGGAAGAGGTGCGAGAGGGGGAGGCGAGGTGGCGACGGAGGGGAGGAGATCTGGTGGCGGGCCTTAACGCCATGGCTGTGTGGAGGATTTACAAGGCAACAAGGCCAGGATGGGCTCAACCCCGATCCAGACGGGGGCGGGAGGAGAGCGAGGGAGGAGTGGGGTTACGGTTAGGGTTTCGGGTCGGGGGGCATTAAGGGAATGGGGTGGTGGTCGGGTTGGGTCAAGGCGGCCCTGGGGTTGAGGCCCAAGGGGCGGGGCTAGTCGGGCCGTGACGGCCCAAATTGAGGGGGAGGGCTTTCTCTCTTGTTTTTTTTTGTTTTCTGGTTTTGTAGTTTCTTTCCTTTTATTTATTTTCTTTCCTGTTATAAATCATTTTAAATTATCTAGGCACTTTATAAAATGTGTTTATTACACCATATTTACTTAAGCAAAATATGGCACCGCCTTAACATTTTTGTTCTAACCTTTAAAAACTTTTTGTTGTTTGCCTTGGTTTTGAAATTGAATTAGAATCGGTTTCAATCAACGCGAAGTTCATCTATAGCTATCGAGGTGACGGGCATAATTAGCGTAGTTTTACCGTAGCTTCAATTATTCAAGGCCACAATTCTCCTCCGATTACAAGAAATCTCGCCCCAGATTTAAGAGGGGACTAAGGGGAAAGATCTTGTTATGAAAGTTCTAACGAATCTTCTCGCTTTTGGTTAATCTTCTCAAGAGGTCGATCCATTACATTGGTGTCTTCATTCCTCCGCTTCAACGCATCATGATGAAATTGTCGCCCTTTCTTCAGATCTCCATCGTTTCACGAAAGAATAAGGGGTATTCCGAGAACGAACCTCTACAAGGTCGACTATCCGGTCGATATCATCGAAGGTGGCAGAACGATCTCTAATTGAAACTTAAGAAAATATCGAGAGCAAAGTAATGAGGTTTCATGGGAAGTTTCGAGCGAAAGCAGCAACCATTTAATGCCCGAAACATGGCGTGAAAAGGGCTCAAAGCAATCGAATAAGTATTGTGTCCGTAACAGATTTGATGATCCTCGAAGATGGCTCGTGAATTACATACGAGGCCACACGCGAGGAACAACCTTGGGAATAGGGGGGTGCAGGAGAGTCAGGTTTCGATCCTGTGGAACTGTGGGTTATGGGCCCACCATGTGGTTCAAAGTAGGAAGGGGGCCGACATCTTGCACGGTCACGATATTAAGGCGTGTCAGAGGGTAGCCTATCAGTTATGTCGGCAACAACGTTGGTACCAAGGGCGAGGGACGAAGAGAACCATTTTCCCGCTCGTTGAACGAGGCGGACCAATAGGCAAAGTTCTCATCCATCGGTGGTTACCGAATGTCATCGATAAATGCAACAGGTCTTATCGACACGGTTGTACACCAAGGTGTTTACATAAGGTAAGAACATTACCGCTCAGATCATATGGATCACAAGGAAGGTTAAACAAATTAATGGAAAGGAAAATGTGTTCGAACACATATTTCAGGGGTTATCATTACCAAGGACAAGCAGAGCATGATATCCATGATAGGATATAATGTAGAAAACTCTTTGGGTAGGGAAGAGAAATTTCATGGCATTACCCATACAATGTTGTTTGGATAATTGATAAGGAAAATTTTGCATTGTGCTTCAAATGTTCTTATTGAAGATCAAGTGCCACGTATATGCTTCGAGATAGCATTGACATGGTCTTCAAGCAAAGGTCGGACTTTGGATTCACAAAGGATCCATCAGTAACTTATTAAACAAGGCATTCAAGTTCCTCATGGAAAATTGGTTAACCTTGTTAAAAAGGAGACTATAACAATAGGCCCTTCGCCGTGTGCTAGGCATGACGACACCTTACCGAAGTCATATAAAGACCGATGTTATAACTCTTGAAATATGTTCCAACCATCATATCTGACCGAGGTTCAGATCCGATTGGTGTCAGGATACCTCCGACTTAGTATGCCTGAGAAGAAAAGGTGCAACACAATTGATGAGATGACAATGTAAGATTCTCGAGAAATGAATTATGGAGTGATTTCTGCTAACAAGAGTTCATCATTAACCCAAGGAGAGGACAAGGAGGTGTCTCGTGAACTCAACGCAATTCATCGAGATTTCAAAAGATGGATTCCTACAGCTTAAGTGAATAAGGAGATAACATTTGTCGATCAAATGATATAAGGAAGTATGCTCGAGGAAATCATACACAATTAAACATTGGTTGAAAGGTGCGCCAAAATATGGGTCGGGTTGCACGACCAATGTCAAGGGTGATTCGACAAGCCATAGACGAGAATGAAAGAGAGACTATTAACTTCAAAGCAACAGGTTGCTCAAGTTTAGAATTTACACATCATAGACCATTTGTCAGATTCCGCTAAAAACAACACGGGACCGAGGAATGAACGGAGATGGCGAGAAGAGTTATTATATCAAGAATTCTTAAGAGGTGGTGAAATTCTCACCACATTCTTGACAAAAAGAGATGGTAATACTCCAAGGTAAAACAGAACATGAGCTAGATAGCGAGGAGCTCAAGGTATAACACAAAACACGAACAAGTTTGTGTTGAACGAAGGCAATAAAGTGGTCGGCGATAACACAAATCACCGAGAGCAAAGGGTGGTATTTCTCATCAAGAATTCGATAGATATCTTGGAAGAGCTCAGAATGTTAATGATGATCACGACACATTTGTCGAGAGGTTTCGAGAAGATGTAACTGATCGGTGATGACATCAAGTCAACGGAAATGATGAAGCCAAAAGTCATTGGGACCATGGGTACGACACAAACTCAAATCAAGCTTGCTGCTCAAGGACAAACGATATGACGAGGAAGATCCATTGTAAGATTAGCTCACTGTCGAAACTTGTGCTCCGAGAAGGACCCGTAGCACGCTTAAAAATTAGCACAATGATATAGCCAATCAGGCTAGGAATGACGGATGGAGTATTAAACTCAGACTTAAAGAAGATTACTAAGAGTTGTTGAACCGAAAAGGACTCGGTTCAGCTTATCGATGTCTTTGAGTGTTTAATAACTCGAGCCCATGAAAAATTGTAATCAGTGAGAATGTAGTACTTGATGAAGAACTCATAAGGAGTTATGCGCCCAAGATAATCTCGAGATACCAGGGGTAATACTCGACGACAGTACCCAAAGTAGAGCTTGACCGGGTATTGCTTTCTGTAAGACAAGTGCTAAAACTTGCACGAGAAATGGTATTTAAAAGAGAACATGGTCGAACCACGATTGCAAAAGGCCGATCCCCGATATAAGATGAACTTATACCAAAGGAATAATTAATTTAAGAGAAGCTTTAATGATAAGGTCTACATCGTCCATGGGCATGAACACAAGTTCAAGGTCGACTCCCACTTCTCCAATGCATAACCTTTCATTTACTTCTCACGCTCGATGAAGTTGCAAAGTTGAAATTTTATCCGCGGCACCGTAAGAGTATGATTCGTGAAAACTTTCGGTTCACACGGTTTAGAGAAGGCATATGTTCAACCCATAGGGCTTTTTAGAAACATATACCACAAGTTTCAAGAGTAAATATCACAAGCCCGAAAGCAGAAAGCATGGTTGGCCAAGCAGAGGATACAACTTAACAAAGGCATTATGTATCGTGGAAAGAACTCACAAAGTGATCAAAGGTGAAGGACACGGTCGGATAACAATCCAACAAAGGACTTGACGGTCCACAAAGGATCCGATGTGAGTATCGCTACTCAACCGTAAAAGGAAAGAATGCAAAGGCATCAAAGTTATAGAATCATCTCGACTAATTCAAGCATAAATGCAAAGGAATTATGAATCCAAATCGAAAGATCAAGTAATGCTCGATTAAAGATGGATAAGTTGATAGACCAGAGGCACAATTGACGCACAAATAGTTTGGTCGAACTAGCCATGTTCAAAATGACGCCCGAGCCGTAAGATAATTTAGAAGGGTTGATAGATGATTGTGTGCATTCACACACATATTGAGTCAACAGACTCAAAATGATAATGACAAGGATGCCATTAAGATTACGAGACTTATGGGATTAACCATAATGCAAGTAAGTAAGAATTCCAAGAGCAATAGGCTGCTCAGATTTTCAAAGATCGGGTAGTATTTGAATGTATTTTTGTGAAACACATGAACAACTTTGTATTAAACGGATACTCGCAAGCGCGAGTAATCATCCGTAGGGGTATTCATGCAGCAAGACATGGCAAGAAGCATAAAGAATTCTCGAATATCAAGAGTACTTCAGACATCTTGTAATAACAAGAGCAACCGGGATGACAATAAGAACGATAGGTGTAAGTAGTTATCTAGAGGGATTTATCGATGGAAGTGAATTGCAAAAGCGATGGCACATAGTCTCGAGAGCACATCAGAGTATCTTCGAATCTTCCGTGCAAAGAAAGGGTCATCGGTAATAACGTGTTTCTCCGGAGAAAGTACTTGCAAGAACCTAAAGTTAGTTTTGTTTTTAGCAAAATCATTTAACCCTAATAGAAGAGATGTCGAGTCCCGAGTATAGGTCGAGGAGTAAAGATCCTACTACCACCTAATGGCGACGCAGCCCGTAAGACACACACGCCATGTTAGTAAAAGTTTTGTATTGACTAGACTCGACTTCGCCAAGGAGTATGGAAGGTGGATTCTCACAGCAATGGGCTCGATATCAATCTTCAGACGCCTTCGATTCAATCAGACACTAATCATGCACGCAAACGCAATGATCAAGATCGTGGACTCACGGAAGATATCACAACACAACTCTAAAAACATAAGTAAGTCATACAAGCATCATAATACAAGCTGTGGGCCTCGAGGGCTCGAATACAAGTGCTCGATCATAGACGAAGTCACCGAAGCAACAATATCTGAGTACGTATATAAGTTAAACAAGTTTGCCTTAAGAAGGCTAGCACAAACCGATACAGATCGAAGAGGCGCAGCCTCCCCGCCTCGATCCTCCTAAACTACTCCCGGTCGCCGCAAGAGCTCGCACATAGTAGTAGGCACCTCCAAAGTAGTAGTCGCCATCGACGGTATGCTCGCCTCGATTCCAAGATCCGTTGCGCCAACCGTAAAGAAAGGAAAGGGGGAAAAGGGGAATAAAGCAACCGTGAGTACTCATCCAAAGTACTCGCAAGCAAGGAGCTACACTACATATGCATGGGTATATGTAAAGGGCCATATCGGTGGATCGAATCGCGTAATGCCGTAATAAGAGGGGATAGCTAATCCTCGTCAAGACTACGCTTCGCAGCCTCCGCCTTGCAAAGATGTAGAAGAGAGTAGATCAAGTCCTTCAAGTAGCATCGCCATGTAGCATCTCCAAGTAGCATCTCCAAAGAGTATCGCATAGCATAATCCTACCCGGCGATCCTCTCCTCGTCGCCTCTAGAGAGCGATCACCGGTTGTATCTCGCACTTGGAAGGGTGTGTTTTATTAAGTATCCGGTTCTAGTTGTCATAAGGTCAAGGTACAACTCCGGTCGCCCTTTACCGAGAGACACGGCTATTCAATAGATTAACTTCGCATGGGTGCACCACATAACCCAACACGCTGATCCCATTTGGCCGACACACTTTCCTCGGTCATGCCCGCCCGAAGATCAACACGCCACAGCCCCACCTAGGCACAACAGAGAGGTCAAGACGCCGTTCAAACCTAAGCGCCAGGGTCCGGGCCCATCGCTCGAAAGCACACTCAAGACGTTATGACGCTGCCGAAGCGTAACTAGCCCCTTAATACAAGTGCAAAGCACGCCCAATCCGCGCTACGCCGCCACGACGCCAAGAAGTGCTTCGCCGATACCACGACGCCGGATACCCATAACTACTCCCACGAGATGGTTAGTGCGATAGACCAAATGGCTAGACTCGATCAAATACCAAGATCTCGCAGCGTGTTAAGTATCCGCGAACGCCGAACCGGCCAGCCCACCTGCCTCCTAGATGGTCTCAACTCGCCCTGCCGCCCGCCACAAAGTAACAATGGAGGCCGCTGAACCTGTGCCCACTTTCACCGGATGGAGCCACCGTCCTTTCAAATTTCATCGTAATCACTTATGGTACTCAATGAGTCAATTCGACTTTAGTCACCATCTCAGATAGTATGTATGTATGTATGGTATATACCCGTGATCACCTCCCAAGTGGTCACGCCCGATAGTAAAGCAAGGCGATCGACAAGAATGTAGGCCAATGATGAATAACTAGCATCCTATACTAAGCATTTAGGATTATGTAAGGTATCAATGATCAGTAGCAACAATGTCGCTATGCATCGTAATAGGATTAACGAAAAGCAAGAATATGCTACACTACTCTAATGCAAGCAGATAGAGAAGAATAGGCGATATCCGTGATCAAGGGGGCTTGCCCGTTGCTCGCAAGAGAGAGGGTCGCTTCTGTAGTCGAACACACTGACATCGACCGGCCTCGTAGTCTACCGGAAAGAAGTAACGGAGGGGGAACACAATAAATAACATAGCAATCAAAATGTAACACAAAGCAAGACGCTGCAATATGCGGTGCTAGGTGTGCCCTAACACGGTAGTAGGTGATACCGATGAAGGGGAAACATCCGGAAAGTATTCCCGTTTCCGCTTTTGGACAGATGAACCGAGGGGAAAGTTGCGTGTTTGCTATGCTAGGTGTGTGGCGACTTAACGGGCTGCATATCCGGATTCGCCTTGTCGCTCGAAAGCAACTTTCATGTTGAAAATAATTTAATCCGAAAGTTACGGATTAAAAGATATGATTTTCTAAAGATTTTATTAATTTCGAATTTAATTAATTATTTAAATTAATTCGAAATGGATTTATGACGTCAAAGATGATGTCATGTCGACGCCAGCCAGTCAACGGGTTGATCGGTCAACTCGACCAAGGTCCCAATCGTCAAGGACACATTTTAATTAAACAATTTAATTAACCTAATTAGTATTAATTAGGAGGTGGGCCCCACGCTATCGACTACTTAACTAACTAATTAACCGATGATGTTAATTAGGTAACTAATGTGTAATTAGTTTAATTAGTTGTTTGATTTAATTAATCAAAATTAATTAAATTAATTATTTCTTTAATTATCTAATTAATTAATTTTATTTTTATTTTTATTTACGTTTTGGGGCCGGGCCCCACATGTCTGTGGGCCCCAAGGGCCATAGCGGTTCAAGGCGCCCGAGTCCACCCGGATCGGCTACGGGCGCGCTTAGGCGGGCGCCGCCTCAGGAGTGCAATGAGCGAGACCAAGGGCTGGGTGGCAGCTGCATGGCCTACATGGGGACGGCGGAGTGCGGGCCGAGGCGAGCGGACGCGGGCGGCTGTGAGTGAGGCTCAGGGTGAAGCCAGGTGGAGGGGCGAGGCGGACGGCGCGACCAAGGAGGCTACGGTCACAAGGCAGGTAGGAGCACGAAGCGATCATGGGAGGAGCAACGGCCGGGTTTGAGCAAGGCTGCATGCCACGGCTGGGCTCATGCGTGGTCGCGGGCGAGGGAGAGAGGAGGACCGGGGTCCTCACCGGCTTTGTAGGACAGAGGGGCTGGGCTCATGGAGGTCGTGAGGTCCGACGAGGAAGAGGATGAGGCGGCGGCAGTCCCGACGCCGGGATGACGAAGAGGAGATGAGGACGGGCAGCTTGGTGGCGGCTCCACGACGGCGGTCTGCCGAGGCACGGCGTCAAGGCAAAGCAGTGGGCGTTGTTGTTCTTCCCGATCCATATTGGGTCTGGGAAGAGGTGCGAGAGGGGAGGCGAGGTGGCGACGAGGGAGGAGATCTCGTGGCGGCGAACGCCATGGCTGTGGAGGACGGCACGGCAGCAAGCAGTTGATGGGTAACCCCATCCAGACGGGGGCGGGAGGAGAGCGAGGGAGGAGCGGGGTTACGTTAGGGTTTCGGGTCGTGGGGGCATTAAGGGGAATGGGGTAGGGTGGCCGGGCCGGGCTAGGGCGTCTAAGTGGGTCGAGGCCCAAGGGGGCGGGCTTAGTCGCTGACGGCCCAGCTTGAGGGGAGGGCTTTTCCTCTTGTTTTTTTTGTTTTCTCTGTTTTGTAGTTTCTTTTCCTTTTATTTATTTTCTTTCCTGTTATAAATCATTTTAAATTATCTAGGCACTTTATAAAATGTGTTTATTACACCATATTTACTTAAGCAAAATATGGCACCGCCTCAACATTTTTGTTCTAACCTTTAAAAACTTTTGTTGTTTTTGCCTTGGTTTTGAAATTGAATTAGAATCGGTTTCAATCAACGCGAGTTCATCTATAGCTATCGAGGTGACGTGGCATAATTAGCAGTAGTTTTATCAGTAGCTCAATTATTCAAGGCCACAAGTAGCCTAGTTGATCCTGCTTGCTTTTTCGTAAAGTACCGAGATGCCTCTTCCATTGTTGGCATCTTGGTCGCTTTCACTGTCCTTGCCTTCTCCTTCTTGGCTTGAGCATGCACAAAAGATGGTTCATCTTAATCCATAACCACTTGGTCATCCTCAAATTCGATAGATAGCAAAATGTTCTTTGTCCAAGAAGTATGTGCCTCGTGCCCATCTTGGAGTTAATCAGCCTCGAATCTGTGGGGCATACCCACAACTTCTCTTCTCGGGTCTGTCGCCCTCTTGATAGTCTCAACAATGAGGCTCATGACCTTGAATTTCGTGGCACATCAAACAAGTGTAGCAAGTTTATAGCATGCCCTCCGATCATGTTGTGGTCACCGACTTGGGAAAAAGAGTGTGCCTTAGGATCCAGCTTGATCGCTGGCAGCCCTAACAGAAGAAAATGGATGCACCCAAACTTGAAAGTCTCAAGAGCTTCATCCGGGATCTCCTTGTACATATGGGCATGGAATTGTGATCCATCTTTTCTTGGCATAGACATCCAAGTCATCTTCACTCTCCTTTGGTGCATTGATCGATTTGCCCATTCCTCAATAGTTGATTGGTACCTTGTACCTTCGCACATCCACACTATCCTCGCCATCCGGGTAGAAATGTGTTGTGGAGTAGAATTGCATAATGAACTCATCATTCCACTTTGTGAGCTTCTCCCAACAAAGTCTCAGCAACTCCACAAGCAATGAAACTGCTCTTGCACTCTAGGATAGTGTTCCTCATTCTCCTTCATGTAGGTCTAGTCGACCCACTTTCATGTCACAAACTATAGGCTTCTTGTCCAACAATACTATCTCATAGAAGTCCTGCTATTCCTTAGTGTGGAACATGTAGTCAACAACAGTCCTTCTCCGATAGCATAGGGACTGCATAACCTCCATTGTCCGAGTCCTCGATCCTTTCTTAGCTTCATGTTCTCACCACGTGATGAGCATCATTGTGGTCCTGAATATTTGGTTTCAGCTTTCAACACATGCTCTTCATCAACTTATTCAAGAGCGACTTCAGTGCATCGGGCCTTGTTCTTCTCAAGAGTCGGTATACTCCTCGGTATTCCTCTTTGGTGCACTCTTGGGCTTGGAGGCAGCTTTGGGTGCTTTTTGGGCTTTGATGTTGCAGCCCTCGACCTTATAGCATCACCCATCAGCTTTTGTGCCTTGGGTGCTGGTGCAACAACTCTTCTTCCTCTTCCTCGTAGTCTCTCCTCATAGAGGGATTGCCAAGAACTTTAGCAGAGTGGTTCTCGACTCTCTTCTTCTTCTTGTCTTGACCAAAGAAATTTCATCTTCCTGACTCAATAGTAAACTTCATGGTTTCTCAAGTGGCAACCTTCCGGATTTGGAAGTGGAATCCTTCTTGGAGGTGCCTTCTTCTCGCACCATCGCATGGTGGCTGCGGTGTCAAACCGTGGATCTCGGTAGGGGGTCCCGAATCAGCAAGCCTAGGCGGATGGTACAGAGACAAGGGACACGATGTTTTACCTGATTCGGCCCTCTCGATGGAGGTAAAACCCTACTCCTGCTTGATTGATATTGATGATATGGGTAGTACAAGAGTGGATCTACCACGAGATCAAGCAGGCTAAACCCTAGAAGCTAGCCTATGGTATGATTGTTGTAATGGTTGTTGTGTCCTTCGGATTAAAAACCTCCGTTTATATAGACACCGAGAGGGCTAGGGTTACACGTAGTCGGTTACAATGGTAGGAGATCCACATATCCAGATCGCCAAGCTTGCCTTCCACACCAAGGAAAGTCCCATTCGACACGGGCTAAGTCTTCAACTCAGATCTTCAGAGTCTTGGAGTCCGGCGACGATGATAGTCCCGCTGTCCGACACCCCTAGTCCAGACTCCTCGTAGCCCCTCGAACCTGGCTTCAATGACGGCGAGTCCGCGCGATGATGTTCGCATTGCAAGGCGGGTTCCTCCTCCAAATAATCCATAGAAGATTGTGAACACCAGATAGTGTCCGCTCGCAAAATAAATTCCACATTCCACCGTAGAGAGAATAATATGTACACAAGTTCAATTGCCGACGATTTCGTGGCATGACGCCACGCCACTACCAAGCCTTTACTTGAATCATTTTTATTATACCACCTCAGCGCTTAGCGAAGCGGTTTTTGGCACGCCTTGTCGGGTAGATCGTGTTCCCTTATTCCGGATTCTCATCAATACGGACGTAGAATTCCAACCGCGCTTGCCGCCACGCCTCTATCGGCGAGTCCCGAACGGTCACGAGACGGCTCTTGGTATTCTCCTCTTATAACGGGACCAAGGCTCGCTTTTTTCTTCAATCTCCGTCAATCTTCTTGCTCCAAGTTCCAACACCCAGAGCCCCAGATTCAAGCGCTTCGGACCTTCAACAATGTCCGCCCGACCTTCAGGGTCGGTGGATGCCCTCCTCCGTCACAGAGGAGGACGTATAAAGCTGCGAGAGGCCAAGTACCTATCTTACGAGATTTCGCGACAAAGCTGCCTGCCAAGGGCAGGCCATCCCCACCCCGAGCCCGCAAGTATGTCATCTTTAGATCCCACTCCGGCCGGGTTTAGGCTTCCCGACGGATCCTTTGTGAGAGGGCTCATGTTCTACTATGGGTTGATTTTCATGACTTGGCTCCGAGTCCATCCTCCATATTTCCGTGATTTATTGTCGTCTCAGGAAGCCTTCCTCCGCTACCCCCCACTTCGCCCGTGGGTCAAGACCTTCAATGTGGAGCTGAAGATGATCGGGGCGCCAAGCAGAGGCGGCGAGCGCCAGAAGCAAGAGGGCCGATGCCCTGCGGGCCCAAGGGCTCCTTCCAAGAGGAGCTCGCTTGTGGCAGCGGGAGGGTTCTATGTCATCGCCCAAGGGCAAAGCAGTGTAAGCCGCCTTATTCCGCCGACCTCCACAACGGTTGATGTCGGGTCAACCAAGGGCTCAACCGGGGCCGCCAAAGGACGGCCCCTACCGCAGGTCAATTCGAGACCTCCAAGTGAGGGAGATCGATCCGTAGTGGTAATGCAGTCATGCCGATTAGGCGCCTCGCCGCAAGCGCCTGCCCCTCCCGGGCCAGGGAGTTTAACCCGAAGGACCACGGATTCTTCAACACTTCATGGGTATAACACCCGTGGAGATGTACAAATTATTCTTCGGACCACGAGTGGCGTGTCCGGAATAGACCGAGGATGCCGGCCTAAGCTGCAATCGCCCGGATAGACAAGTAGCTCAGAGTCTGGACATACCGTCTGTTTGTCTTTCTATGAGTCGCCTTTTAACCCATTACCCTTCGACAGGAGTGGATAGCGCAAGCAAAGCTGATACGGTGTCCGGCCCCCCTCCCAGAGACCGCGCCGGATCCCGTGCTAGTCAGGATGTTGAGGTTGCGCCTGTAAGAAGGCCAAGGGGAAGATAGGGGAGCTACCGCCTCACCAAGGAGGCGCTTGAAGAAGGGGGATCAAGAATCCTCCTCCAGGGGAAGAGGACCGCCCGAGACCCGAGGCCAAAGCCCCTGCTGGGAAGAAATTCACCGAGGGTCTCATGGTCCGGGAGATCCTGCGCATACTCCCCTAAAGAATCAGCCTCCAGAAGCCGTAAGTAGAAACAAGGAGTTCGTGATAAGAGATATCCCTATTTGTACTTCCGAGGATAACCGGTTTTTACCTTTGTAGTTCGGATTCCCGACCTTCTCGATGAGCTCGCTTTTGGGGACCTTCGTCCCGAGATGGTGGAGAGCGAGACGCCTCCGCTCACTAGCGCCGATTGTATGACGAGCTCAAGTGTCATCACGAGAGTTTCCCGAGCCCTAAAGCCGAAGAGTTCGCGCCACTAGAGTTCGCCGGTGAGCTGAAGGATCTACTTGAGAGGGCGTCTATCTTAGAAGATCACCGTGCCTTGATGAGTACGGTGATTGGGGGAATTTCGTCCGCCGAGAGCGGATTGCATAATGCCGTCAGGAGTTTGCTGCCGGGGTTTGAGGTACGTGAAAATGACACACGTTTTGACAGTTTTGCACATAAAGTGCGCCCTGTATAGATAGTAGCCCCTGAGACTCGGTAGGTTGTCGAGAGAGACAGTGTGCCGAGGATCTAAATCACAGGTTTCAATCTTCGTCGTTCCTTTGCAGGTGGCGGATTGTCCAGGGGCCAGCTGGACTAATGGAGTTCCTGAACTAAAGCGGCAGCTCGACGTTGCGGATGCGGACATCGCGCTAATCAACAGGTGACTTGACGAGTAGCAAGGTAAGTTTTTTCTCCGCAGTCACCTAGTAAGGGAGCCGAAGCCCATCTCTTATAATATTTGTGCTTGACGCAGATGGTGCTGCTATCGTGAGGGCTTTCGGCCGACCTTGCTCAAGCCAAGGAGCAAGCCGTATGGAGGATGCGGCGATTCTCGAGGGCGGCCGAGGAGTTAGAAGTCGAAGGGTCGCGACCGCCAAGCAGGGATGAGATGGCCGAAATAGCCGTGAAGTTAAAAGATGCTACCGACCGCAGTGAGGCTATTGAAAAGGAGCGCCTAACGGAGGGAGAAGACCTGGGGAAGGCCACCGCCGAAGCCAAGGACGCCCGTTCTGCAATGCGGGCTATCAAGGAGGAGCTGCGCCAAGCCGGAGACATTGTGGTTGGCAAGCCCTTTCTGCTGCGCCGAAGGTTTACGGATCCAAAGTATGCTCAACTTGGCCAGCTGTGGGGTCCGGAGGATCCTTATATGGACTTAGCGGCAAGCGGCGGATGCCGCCAGTACTTCCGGAGCCGTAGGATCACAAGACTAAGAGCTGTTTTGGTCTCAATTCCATAGTCCGGAGCGTTCACTTCCGCTGACCGATCGGTTGGCCGAGTGGGCTGAGCTGAACAGGTTGTCCGGGCTTGCCATGACGGATATCGTGACTCATGTCTGGCCGGATAGGCCCAAGCCAAAGAGCTATTTTGGCTTATTGCAGCAATTTCTTGGGGCGGTGCCGCATATCAAGGCGATGAAGCGGTCGACCTGCATAGAGGGCGCACGGATGGCATTCTCCCGTGTGAAGACACATTGGACAGAGATGGATGCCACCGCTATTATGCACTCGGTTCGGACGAGAGCCGACACCCGCCGAGCACTATTTTGGGGAAGTTCTCGTGGTGCTCGGTAATAGAGTCGCAGGTTTCAAAAATGTCACGCTCAAATGAACGCTTTTGTACAACAATGTTTATGATGTAGGCGCTTTTTAAACTTGTGCGCTCAAGTATTGAAATATCTCATGTGCGGCCGCTTATGTATATGCGTGTATAACCCGAAGATTGCAATAAGCCGGTTTCAGCCCCCACGCACAAGGTGCGGGGTGTTCGCAAAAGCACATTTTCACACTTAATCCGACGCCTCGGTCCCGTTAAGGAGGTGGTAGCATAGCAAACGAGGCAACCGGACTATAATGCTTTATCACTTTCACTTAGCCATTGAGTTCGAGGGTGGGGCTACGATATAGCCCTCGGGGCACCGCGCCTCCGAGTTCGGGCGCCAGAGTGTGCTCGACCGAAACGGTCCTTTGTCAAAGCGAGGAATTCTAAACATTCCGTGGTCGATCGAGTGGTCGACCAGCCTCGTCAGATCATGATAAAGCCGCCGCTTTCATCGAGGTGCTCGCCAAATTAACCGGGCACAATCGCAGAGTTCTCCGGTGCCGCTAGCCGATGATACGGATCGTAAGGCAGCAAAACACAGGAGCCGCAAACCCAACATTTGACCAAAGACGGATTCGAGCTAATGCATATAAGGCCTAACTCGAGACGCCAACACTCCCCGAGGTGTTCGGCCTTTATAATAACGGGCCAACAATGCCCTAAGCCCCTAGTGTCCGTGCATGTAAGGTCCTCTCGACGCGCCGATGCCAAAACGTCAGCCTCTCTCGTTATCATGAAAACCAGGGATTATAGCAATAAGAGACAAGAAAAAGGTTTACGCAGGTCTTAATCTCAAAAGAATCTTGCAACGGGTCCTTACCGCACGCTCGCTACAGGTTCTCGCGCAGCTGCTATCCCGACGGTGTGCACGGTGTTCATCTCAGAAAAAGAGAGGAACTTAGTTTGAAAAGAAATCGCGCGTAAAAGTGCATAAAATATTAATAAATTAATAAAGTTGAGCCTCAGATAGCTCATTGTTGCTTATACGCACAGCCCCTTGTGAAGGTGCGCGCTAGGGAGCCCTAGTTTTTTATGCCGACTCGCCTAATCGTGTCCCGGTCTTTAAATGACCCTCTTAATGAAATGATGCCACGTGACCGGCATTTTAAGTGTAAGAGACGCGTAATGTGGTATTGCTAAAGCGACGAAAGCTTCATACCCCAATAGTGCTTGATAGCTACTTTTGAATGGGGCGACATGAAAGATTAGCTGCTGCCGGAAGTTGTCCGTGACCCAACACCCACTTCTAGTAATAAGGAGCCTGCACTTGGAGTAAGGGCCTCGCGCCACTCCTTTAAAGGAAGTGCGCCTATGTCTAATTTTAGTAGGGTCTATCCCCAACTTATGGATTGTGTTCGGATATAGCAGGTTTAAATCGCCGCCGCCCATCGTGACTTGTGTAAATTGTAGTCCGCTCATTATAGGATCCAATATTAGAGTAGTCCATCCTGCATTTCGAATGCTTCTGGAATAATCCAGGTGGTCGAAAGTGATTGGTTTTGACATCCAACTTCAAGGTTCCGCTGGGGTGGACCGTGCGGTACTTATTTTAGCGGGTGCCGCATTATTTTTTCATAATATCACATGAAGTGAGTTTACTGTTTTGACTTCTTGTGGGAAAGTCTTTGTTTTCCTGCTCGCTAGTGGGGTTCACATCATCCTCGCCATGCCGCCGAGCCCCTTTGTGTTCGGCGCTGAGTCGGCCGGACTGCTTAAAACCCAACAATCTCGTGGGTGTGGTTTGCGTGTCTTCCGGTACTGTGGATTTGACATATCCGATCCAAAATTTTGTTTGTTGATAGCTCATCACCGTTGTCCTTAAGAGGCAAGTTGTTTTCTTGTTTGGTCATGAAGCTTTGAATCAAGGCCGACCGCCGATTCTTTTGGCTTTTTTTTTCTTTATTCCGCGCCGATCCTTTCGCGCCGTGATTTTCCATTTCAAACTCGATCTCGAATGTACTGGTCGCTGGTGTCAGATCTTGCTAGCTAGCTGTCCTCCCCGCAAAAAGCGGTCATGAGGCTTGTTAGCGCCATTGTCCTCGCTTCTTGGCCGAGGTGTCCGGCGAGCCATTCATCACGGACGTTGTGTTTAAAAGCTGCTAAGGCTTGCGTGTCCTGACAATGACTATTTGGTTCTTTTTGGTAAGGAACTTGTTCCGCACTTATGACCGACTCTCCCTACTGTTGAGTTATATGACTTAGATCATCTCAGATCCGGAGGGCGGACATAAGTCCCTTGAAAATTTGCTCTAAACGCCCCCGAGCTCTTCCCAACTTCCAACAAGTTTTCTGGGAGGCTTTTGAGCCAATGCCGAGCTGGCCCTTTGAGCTTGAGGGGTAGATATTTTATGGCGTGAGATCATCTCCTCTAGCCATGTGTATGTGTAGTATGTAATCTCATCCGCACTCTGTGGTCTGTTGTTCGTCAGATGCCTCTATGTTTATGGGTTTGAACCCTGCTGGAAATTATGATCCAAAGACCTCATCGGTGAAGCATAGTGTGCGGCTACCAGATTTGGGTGTGCCATTGTCTTCAACACTTGGCGTGCCGTGTTGCTTCCTCGGGGCCCTTTTTGGCCCGAAACAGACTGGCCGGGCCATCTGCTTTTCCTGTGGTGATGAGTCGGCTTGAGTGCGTCATTGCCGCTGCCTTCGTCATCTCCGTCGCCTATCCGCCAGCGATTTCTTTAATTTTTACCGTGGTGGCTCTATGGCTTCCTCGCAATTCTCGCAGCAGCCTGCGCTTCGGTAGTTTCTTGTTTGATGGCCATTGCCATATTTGTTCACGGTCTTGAGTACTTTGCTCCACCTCATTCTCGGTATGTCTTCCGCTGTTTTGAGCTTCCGCTTTTCCTTCTTCAAGCTTTTGCAAGGGCGACAAGTCTTTTGTGAAGGTTCCCGTGTTCGTGGTGTGTCCGGGCGGAGATCGTCCTGACTGTTGGTTTCAACGGGCATGGATTGATTATCCAGTCATTCCTATTCGGACGGTTGCTTGGTTGCATGTTCGCCGCCCACGGGTTTGCCCCGCTTCTATTGCTGGATCATTAGGAATGCCGCTTTTGTCGAGGCAGATTTAGGGCGCGCTCGCATACGCCATTTTGGTTGTTTGTCGGCGGATTATCCTTTGCCGCGCTCGTTGTTCCTCGTTATCGCTTCCTTTTGGGGTATCCACCATATATACGCCATGTGTTGGGTGGTCTTCCAAAGACTTCATGGGCGCTGGTTCTGATCGCTCTCCCGCATCGCCGCCCATACCGCCGATGTCCTCGTAGTCGTAGTCTAGCATGTCTGCTAGATCGCCGACAGTGGCTACAAAGTGGGTGGTGGGTGGGCATTGAATTTCTTCGTCAGTCCATATCCCAACCATCCTCGCAATAGTCCGCCAGGCTCTCCGGATAGCGAGATGCTTTAGCGAATTTAGGATGTCGCCAAAGGGTGAGTGCCGAAAGATGTCCACGGCGGTGAACTCCATGATTGGCACCCAATCGGATTCGACAGGGGGCGCTGGAGGTTCGGAGTCCGCAGGGAGTCCGCACTGGAGTCACGAGCTTTATAAGGACAAGGTCGTTTTTGGCTCCATCGCTGGAAGTCGCAGCCCCGGGCAGTGTTCAGCCACCCGCCCTCGACCGCGCGATCGGGCTCCGAACTTGGGGTCGGAGCGATTCGCAGCGGCTACCAAGGCACCGTCCGGGCGGCAGAGCTAAATCGCGCCCATCGTGACAGCTGCGGGCATGCTCGGCCGCGGCTCGAGTCCGCTGAAGATCAAGTCTCGCGACGCCGCCATGAAGTTTAGGCTTCCTAACCTCGACTGATGGCTAGGGGCGAGCTTTTGATCCGCTCCAGATGGCCAAGTGGATTGCCCGCAAAGCGGCCGCCGAATACGAAGATCTGTCCGGGAGAAAAGTCTCACCCCGACGGCGTTGTTGTTGATTGAGAAGCCATCAGTTTATCGGTGACGCACGCAGGAACTCTCAATGAAAGCACCAATGTCGTGTCAAACCGCGGATCTCGGTAGGGGGTCCCGAATCAGGCGCCTAGGCGGATGGTAACAGGAGACAAGGGACACGATGTTTTTACCTGTGTTCGCCCTCTCGATGGAGGTAAAACCCTACTCCCGCTTGATTGATATTGATGATATTGGTAGTACAAGAGTGGATCTACCACGAGATCAAGGAGGCTAAACCCTAGAAGCTAGCCTATGGTATGATTGTTATCATGGTTGTTGTGTCCTTCGAACTAAAAACCCTCCGGTTTATATAGACACCGGAGAGGGCTAGGGTTACACAGAGTCGGTTACAATGGTGGGAGATCTACATATCCAGACGCCAAGTTTGCCTTCCACGCCAAGGAAAGTCCCATCCCGACATGGGGAGAAGTCTTCAACTCAGATCTTCATAGTCTTGGAGTCCGCGACGATGATAGTCCTGCTGTCCGACACCCCTTAGTCCAGACTCCTCAAGTGCTGTTGAACATATTCTTTCTGACCACCTTCTTCTTGGAAGTGGCCTCATCCTCTTCGCCACATAATCCTCATCCTCAAAGTCCGAGGTTCTTTTCTTCCTTGTCCCGGTGGCAGCTTTGGGCAAGTTGCTAGGAGTGCTTCGCTGCCATCATCTCAAGTACTAGAGGGACTAGTGCCTCACCATGTGAATCTGCTTTCTTCCCTGCTCGACCGGCTACTTTGGTCTAACATGATGCAAACACTGACTGCTGACCCTGTGAATAGTTATAGATGAGATAGAATGGATGAGCATCACAAAATGCAGAAATTTTTGCAAAAGAATGATTCAAAAACTTAGTTTTAGTTTTCCACAGAAAGCATTTCAGATCAACCGATTTTCAAACTCGGTGATACCGAAGCAGTTTTGGAACATAAACTAGTGAACTCGGTCAGACCGAGTCATAGTTTGGTGGCACAGAGTCTGCTAGGGTTTCACAAAGTTCTAAAATCGGTCACACCAATTAGAAATTCTCGGTCAGACCGAGAGTTACTAGTGCAATGGCGTTAGCCTAATCGGTGGGACCGAGTTTTTCAACTCGGTGGGTCCGAGATGGTTTCGGCGGAAACCTAACCCTATATTTTCAAATCGCATCTATTCTAAGGATTGTTTTGACTGGATAGAGGTGTTTCAATAGTGGCAAGAATCATAATGAACACAATGTGCTGAGAATCAGACGAGGATAGCACTGTGATCGACTTCATACCCTAGTTTGGCGATGAACTCGCTACGGCGGCAACGGCGGAGATGAAATCTGCTGATCGCGGGCGGAGACCAGCGATGTGGAGGCGGTCAAGCATTTAATTCGACGATCCGGATACTTTGAAGGCAGAGCGAGCTATGTGCGGGCGAAGAGGTTTGGGAAAGTTTTCCAAATTTTTGCCCGTGAACATATAGCCTCGACTGCCGGTGTGACCGAAAGTGGAACGACGGTGGCACCGAGATGCATAACTGCTGACACTTACAAAGAACTCGGTGAGACCGAAAAGTTCAAATCGGTTGCACCAAGATTGAAAACCTATATCGATTTTAGTGATCTCAGATGACCGAATGGAAGAATCGGTCAGACCGAAAAGCACAAAGAAGTTTTGGAAGTTTAAGTCTATGACAAATCGGGGACTCCGAGTGCTCCTCACACAGAGTGGTTCGAATGTGACTTGATCAAATTTTGTGATGTAGCATGAATAGAGTTTGAGATGAGAAAAGCATAGATAGCTAGAGAAGGTTCTTAGGCTTTCTTGTCCATCCACTTGGCAAAAGAAAAAGAAACCAAACAATCAAAACAACAAGTGGATGTCCTTGAATGAGTCAAATATGCAGCCAACATGCTCACACAATAAAATGGCAAATGAAATATGTGGCAAAGCATGCACAACCAATTCTAGCATCTATCAAACAATTGGCGATGACTAGGTCATCTATATATGAGTATATTGACTTAGGAGTCAAATGAGAACATTTGATCATAGGTCATACTCATCGTTTAAGCTCAATTGGGGTTACCACTTTTATATAATGCATTGATGTGTTCACATCATTAGAGTTGCTTTGACTCAATTCTTAGAGTTAAGCTCCCTAGATGTGAGATCCCCTTAGAGGGATGAACTAACCTTGGGTTTTGTCGATGATGACTTCATGTAGGCTTGAAGATGTGGATGCTTAATGTTGATGTAGATCATTTGGAGAAATCCTTTGGAGTGAGTTGCACTTTCAATACCTACATGGGTTAGTCCCACAAGGAACAAACAAGAATATCCATAGACATAGAGTGATGCACACACAAGATGATGTCCATGAAAACATTAGGTTACCTTGTCCCTTGCCTTACCAACATGAGGGTTTGTGACTCCTTGAACTAGTGCAAGATATGGAAGTTGATTGCACATGTCCTGCCATAATGATATGAGTGAAGAATGATGGCGAGTCACCCTCAAGAACACTCTAGTTCTTCTTCTTCGATCCACATCATCTTGATGGGAATCCTTGGAGTTGTAGTTGTACTTGATGAAGTAGAACTTGACGTAGTCTTGGGAACCCACTTGACCAAGGCCTTAGGTGCTTCTTCAAATGCATCAATCTCCTCTTGAAGCTTGTCCTTGCCTTTGTTCTTGTGGTCTTGTGGTGGAAGATCATCTTGTGCTTGTGTTCCCTTGAAGGAAGTAGGATCATACTTCTGTTGAGGAACAAACTTCGCCTTGGGGTATTGATCTTCCTCCCACTCAACTCCATTGGCATTGAACTTTGTTCAAAACCAACACCTTGATTCTTCCGTGCCTTCCTTGCTTGCATAATTTCATCGAATTGCTTACTCCCTGCAAGGCTCTTGTATACACCTTTCTATAATTCCCTTCAATAAGCTATTTTCTTGCTCAAGTGTAACTTGGCTAAGAGAATCATTAGTGGAATCAAGAGAACTACTAGAAGCAACAATATTGATTTAGCATTATTATTGTTACTACTAGAGGAAGAATCTTTCTTGTTCTTGTTATTAGACTTGACTTGAGGCATGTAAGTAGATAGAGTAAACGCTATAATGTAAGAAGAACTTTTCTTACGGAGATCATCATTGATTGCCTTTAAGAACTCATGTTCTGCTCAAGATTGAGCTTTTCAAAGTGTAACTTCTCATGAGCCCTTAAAATTTCTCGATGATCTTCAAGATAGTTTCATGAGCTAACTTTAGAGTGTTTAGTTCTTTAGTTAGATGCTCAATCTTCTCCTTATCATTGTCATTCATTTTATCTTTATTAGCATGATTAATTGACGTTTCATCATAGTATTCATTACTAGAGTTGTCAATAAGTAAATCATCATCACCTAACAAGTCATCTTCAACACTATTAAAATCAACATACTCGGGGTGTGTTACCTTAGGACCTTTGGCCATGAAGCATCTTCCAATTCCTTCATTTGGTGAGTCAAATATGTCGTAGGAGTTGGTTGACACAAGTGCTAGACCGGCAACACCTTCATCTTGAGTATATTCAGAGTCGGAGTGATAGCTTCTCTCGGAGTGATTGTCGGAGTCGGAGCCGGATACCCATTCACCAACATGAGCTTATGTCTTCGTTTTGTGTAGCACTTTGATGACTTGTCCTTCCTTTCCGAATCCTTGCTTCTCCATGAGGGTCTTCATTCATAACGATCATCTCCGAGACAGCGGCGTCACTCGGTTCCAATCAACGGTGCATATAGTCGGTCACATGCCATACCTGTGTTCAAAATGTTTGCGAGTACATTCAAAGTACTCACTGGCTTGTCCCTGGCTATTGTCTTGGCCAGATTTTCTTGCACGGAGAGGAGCGATGTGATGACAGCCCCGGAACCTAAGCAATGGAGATAGCAGCCTCGCCAAGATAGGAGTTAACCCGTCACTGTTCTCGTGGGAATTGGAGTCCCATAGACACCGATGATCCACAAACCGCTCCGCCATCAACCACTAGAAACCATTTGTTGTACTCACAGCCGTAATGGTCTTGTATCGCATATTTTGTATTTTTGCTTGGAATTTCTATATCAAGTTGGAGCCTCATCGCTAACAAGAATCCCGGGCTGATGAGCACGACGGTCCTTCCTAGAAATTTATTACTCGTAAACCGGTCGTGACAGACTTGGTATCGAGTCAGTCGACCATTGGCTAATCCTATCTTAGCTGTGTCGAAAAACTTAGGCAAACCAACCCATCGACTCCTAACCAAAAACCCCACCAAGCTTCCTGCAAGATAGCCACACAGAGACCTCGACACTTTTGGCGCCGGTGCCAGTCCACTTATCAACCTAGCCCGTCACCGCCGCTAGTAATCTGGCCTTATTCGCAAGCGGCGTAGGAAGACTTCGCCCTTTTTCTCTAAAAGGTCACGCTTAGCCTCAACACAAAGACAGCCCCGCCCATCATCCAAAATACCTTGATGACCCCAAGAGTACTTCGTCAGCCTTTGGGGAGCACACTCCAACGGGATTGTGGCCAACAATCCCCACGATGGTCATCATCGCTACCCCGAGCCTGCAGCCCTCAACCCTCTCCACTATTTCCGATGGTGAAACCGTGGAGAAACCTCGATCCGCCAAGCAAGCCCGCTTAGATATGAACGAGGTAGACTAAAATCGCTCAATGATACCGAGCCTTAGAATGACCTCGCTTTGCAATCTTGTGACCTCGTGTCACCATAATTAGATGTCTGCTCGCTTGTGCACTCCTGTTTTAATAGTAGCCATGCATGAGTATGTTGACGCACGATTGCATTTTTTTATCCCATGAGTAGCTGCCAACCTCGACGACGCAAGTTTGTGCTATGAATAAATCTTTTGGTTCCAAATTTCACCGAAAAGATATTTTTCCAAACAGTTCCTAACAAATCTCGAGGACTAGATTTTATTTTAAGGGGGTAGTGTTGTGACACCCCAAAATTTTGACCTTGTTTTATTAATTAAAATTTTCCAGAAACTAAAACTTTTATTATCCGGCCCCTTTGATTTTTGAACCTTTTTTCTCCCTTGCTATTATGGAGTTTTCCCCATACGTAAAACTTTTCAAATATGTTATTGGACTTGTTTAACCTCTCAAGAAAAACTTCTTTTATTAGTAGAACTAATTACATAATTAATTTGCTTGATCTTTATTTTCTTGAAAAATGGTTTTTCAAGGTTAAATGGCCATATTTGAACTACAACCATTTGATATATTTATCTAAAAATCCAACCAAAATTTGGAGATGTCATGTGATGTTTTTAAATCACATTTATACAAAAATATCTTTTATTCTTGAAATATTTTGAGTGCTACACATGCTTTTCTTCTCTGGTCCAGAGAGCAATTTTGCACTACAACCCTTTAAAATATTTGTTTCTAGCTTCTACCAAAATTATGGGATGTCAGTAGGAGCATATTCTTCCTCTTTGTGCAAAAACCCATTTATGTTCTTTGAAAATTTTGAGTGTAACAACCTCATCTTCATTCTGGTCCAACATGATGGATTGTACAGCATCCATATTATTTCTTACTCCTTGGCCATATATTCTTTCTCCTACTTGTAGTCCTCCATGTTAAACCCTTAAGTCCAGGAGAGTGGACCCATTGGATGATTCCAAGTGCTTGCAACAATGCCATTTGCTTTCTGTCCAGAATTGAAGTTTTGCAAAACTTGCACTAGCAAGTTTCTCCTTTCTGCAAACTAACTTCACCACTCCCTCTTTCATCCACAGAGACACTAGTATGGAAGATTTGGCCCCTCCAAGAATAGCCTAGGTGCCTTTGGCATTTTGGCAAACACCCTATGTGCATGTCCAGATTTGGCATGATTTCAAGTCTACATTATGAACTTGCACCTCTGATCAAACAAGCATGTCCACTAGACTCCCCTCTACTCCTAACCTAGATCTCGCTAAATGCCAGCCTCACCTAAGCTCAGAGCATGCTCCGCATTACGCCGAGCACGCCACGCATGCATGCCCAGAGCGCTGAAAGCAGCGGCAGGCTTACACGCCAGATGCGCCGAGCCGACACGCTGCCCCCACGGTTTTGTCCCCTCTCGCAGCACCACGCGACGCGCCCCTTCTCACCGCAACACGCCAAGCCGCCACCACCCTCCGCAGTTAAGAGCTAGCCGCCACGGCCGCCGACAGCCTCTCGCCTCCGCTCAAAGATCGCCTAAGCCACCCCGGCTTGCCACTGCCCCTAGCACACCTCGAGCTCATCCTCAACCTTGTCCGCAAGCCCTCGCCACGCCACGCCGCCTCGCAAGACAAAGACGGCGGTCGCCGACGTTTTATCTTCGCCATCATCGAACCGACCTCGAGCGCTTATTTAAGGAGGCCCCGAGCATCGCCTGCTCAGCAGCGGCCTCAAGACACTCCTCTAGTTTCCTTAGCAGCTAATCGACCCGGGAGGTCGTTTTCCCCACCTCCGGCAGAAGCCGCCCCCATGGCCCCAGCCTCCCAAATACCACCAGGGCCTCTCCTCCCATTTCTTTCGCCAAGAACACCTCCTCCTTCCAGAACCCAACCCCTACTTAATTTTGATCGAACCACTTTCACCCCAAAACCACTCCTTCACCGGCTCCTCTGTCATGAGCTCGCCGCGACGAACCCTCCGTCCCCGCCGGGCCGACCACCGGAGGGCCGCCTAGGAGAGGTGGATCCATCCCAGCCTCGGATGCCCTCGAGGAGCTTCCTTCACGGCGATGATCGCCGAGTCGCGCCTCGCCGGGCAGAGGAAAAGGAGAGGGAGGAGACTCGTCAAACCCGACCAAGGCCAAAGCGGCCCACTCTCAAGGATAGCCCCGCCGCCACGCTGTTAAGTGAAAGCGTAAAAAGCCCAAGTACGTTTCCCCGCTTCGAAAGCGTAATATCGTCGAAACGTTTTTCTTTTTCTGTTTTATTTAAAAACAGATTTTGACCAAATCTTTGACTGGCTATATCTTTTAAAATATAACTCCAAATGAATTAATTCTTTTTCCTACCTCTCTCAAATCTCACCTAGTTTATTTTAAGATTTAATTGAAAAATTTTCAAAACAACTTTTGGTGCTGTTTTTATTTTGTGTGTTAATTCTTTATATTGCTAAAATAGGATTTTTGGAGAGAGGAGAAAGCTTTCAAAAGTTTTGAAGTACACCCTGACTTACCACACATTGAAGGCAAGCATTCTGAATCCCGGCATAATATTTTGGTGTGATCGTTGATACATTTTTAACATCACCGCATTTCGAAGGACTTGTCATTTCATGTGATATGATCATATGCATGAGTGCATATTAGTGAATTTCCATGCTGTTGGAAATAAACACACTTGTGATGATAATCATCCTCATGTGTCTTGCATGCATGCTTAAAGGAACCGAGAAAGCCTCCGCCTTTGGGTAGGTGTGAGCTTGTCACGGTCTCCGCTGGACGGGTATGTCCCAGATGGCATAGTAAGATATAATGAGTGTTGATTGGAATGGTTGAAATGTATTTGTTATACATGCCATGCAGAAACTATAAACCTCCCGAGTCGATCAGAGATCGAGTCTTGTTCCAGAACCCCACACTTGTTTCAGGTATACCACTTGTCCCTCGCCATGTAGGGTACGGTTCAAGAATTTGTCAACCCCTTTCTAGCACACACCGCATGTAGGGGCCGGATGAGGGTACCATGGCCATGGATTAAAGCCACCATCCGGGTCAGGGGCATGGGTGTTTCCTGTTGACCGAGAGGGAGGCCACCCCTTAGTGCGCGATATAAATTTGATCCCATGCTACGCGAGGTTGTAGCCTCCCACTTAGAGTTTGCTTGACAAGTGTCGTGGGTGATTCCGCACACGAGTGAGTTAAGCCGTGTGTGCAAGTCGTGTGTTTTCATTTAAAAGACCAGAAGCGGAATTAGTCCCGATGGACTAAAGGAACTGCTACGTGGGTAAAGAGTACACCTCTACAGAGATTAAAACCTATTCGAATAGCCGTGTCCATGGTTAAGGATTACACCGACGGGTCAAGTGTCGGTCTTAGTGTCGGTCTTCGAGGTGATAACTGTAAAACCAGAATCGAATACTATCGGTGACTTGTGATAATTATGATTATTATTATTGTCGACTAACCCGTGATATGATTGTTGTTATCGAGTATCTCCGGATGGTTCTACCTCCGTGATATTCACTATGATTGTTTATTTTAAAGCCCTTTATGTGGTGTCGCCGACGCCTGATTGTGGCATTTCTTTTAAAGCCCTTAAGTGGTGTCGCCAGACGCCTCGATCCGTGGCATTTCTTTTAAAGCCCTTAAGTGGTGTCGCCAGACGCCCGATCGTGGCATTTCTCTTAAAGCCCTTTATGTGGTGTCGCTCAGACGCCCGATTGCGGCATTTATTTTAAAGCCCTTTATGTGGTGTCGCTAAGACGCCCGACTGTGGCATTGCTTGTTATTTATTTTCATAATCTTTAATACTTCTATGACATTGCATATTCATATATTACATGCTTACACACATCAGAGTTGTATTTATCTTTGTGACTGACATCATGAGCATAAAATATTTTTAGCACATCATTGTTATATTATACCTGTGTTCAAAATGTTTGCGAGTATATTCAAAGTACTCACTGGCTTGTCCCTGGCTATTGTCTTGGCCAGATTTTCTTGCACGGAGAGGAGCGATGTGATGACAGCCCCGTAACCTAAGCAATGGAGATAGCAGCCTCGCGAAGATAGGAGTTAACTCCGGTCACTGTTCCTCGGGGAATTGAGTCCCATAGACACCGATGATCCACAAACCGCCTCCGCCATCAACCACTAGAAACCATTTGTTGTACTCACAGCCGTAATGTCTTGTAATGTATATTTTGTATTTTTGCTTGAATTTCAGATTGTTGGAGCCTCATCGCCTAACAAGAATCCTGGGTCGATGAGCACGACGGTCCTTCCTGAAATTTATTACCCGAAACCGGTCGTGACACGGGCGCAGAATGATTTTCTTCATCGATCCGCTTGGGATCTTATAGTCTTCCAAAAGGAACAAGGTCCTTTGATGGCATGGAGGAAATTGAACGGCATCAATTGGATTTTCAAGTGAGTTGGTCATTGGCTTCATTTTCTTCGCAATCAAGAATTTGACGCACTGATGCCTTCCTTTTCTTCACTACAGCTCGCTCGCAGCCTTGGTTTTCTTCACCTCATAGGCGATGGAAGAATTGGAGTTGGTATAGGCGTGGAGGAGCCGAGGAATCTGGTTGATTTTCTTCAGCGAATCGATGCAGCTTGCCCCGATCTCTTCGCTTTTTCAGCGCACTACTAGTGGATGCCCTGCAATTTCTTCAATGGGCCGGAATGAAGTCATCAGCCCTCGAACTTGTATTTTCTTCAAGAAAGAAAGTCATCAGCGGTGCCGGCAGTTCTTCAAAGAAAGTCTGAGCAGAGTCCGCAGCTCGAGGGTTTTCTTGTTGCGATGGGGCTGCAACATTTGACAATTTCTTCGCTGACGACGAATCTCACTTGGGCTCCTTGCCAATCAGATAGTAGGCATCAAAGTCTTTGCCGAGGGCTTGAATTTCTCGACCGAGCCCGAGAAGTTCCTCGTGTCATTCTCGACAACATTTTTCTTCGTGAGCTCCTTCCTCAGATTGCGCTTGATCTCTTGCCTTTTCAAATTTCCATTTCTCTTGAGTGATGAAATGGGTCAAGATGTGACTTTGACCAGAGTCGAGGAAGATCAGCATTGGGGTGTTTGGATCCTTGTGCCAGAGATCAATGTAATCGAGGATTTTCTTCGGATCCAAAAGCAGTGGCACAGATGTGCCTTTGGCTCTAGCGGCCTTCACTTGTCTGTCTCTGATGATTTCTGCAAGTTCATCATCAGAAGCTTCATCATCAGATGGCACATGGAATGTGACTTGTTTCTTCCTTGGACTTGGCCGAGGACCGGCCCACTGTTGCTTTAGTCTTCAACAGCAGGGGCCCGATGAGGACATTGGTGCAAATGAGAACTTGCCGAGACACCAGAGGCAATCGAGAAACCCGTAGTCCTTGACATGTAGCCGATGCACAGAGCCGAGGACTTTGAGGAGCTGCCGAGGACTTTGGTGGAGCAAAGAGGCCTGAGGAATTTGCCGTGAGGGCATAGCCGAGGAACTTGGCCGTGAGGGCGCTGCTGTGAAGCACTTGGCTTACGAGCAGCTTCTTTGGCATAGATTTCTCGGCTTGACCGAGGCCTCAGAGCAGCAGCAGCGGGGCGTAATCCTCATTGAATTTCCTCATCGCATCCTTGGCTTGTCCCGCCAATTTGGCTTGGCGCTAGCCCATTCTTCAGAAAGTCCTCACCACTCTTGATGTCGGTGGATCAGCTACTTGGCCAAAAGTGCCAATGGAGCTCTTGGGCATGGAGGATTGAGGGCTAATTTCTTCATGTACTTTGGAGTAACATATATGTACTCCCTCCATTCTCTTGCCCATCTTCGCTCAATCTCTCAGAAGCACTCTTGCGCTTGATTCTTGTTTTTTTGCCGAATTTGGCTTCATCAGTATGCAATAGTCCTTATAAATGTCATCGGGATCTCAAAGCGCCATGACCTCAGCTTCTTTCCTCCTTTCTCGCGGTCTTCACTTTTCACCATATTCTTCAGATGAGGAATTTGAACAATTGAACACTCAAGAAGTATGAAGTTTTTCTTCGAGGAACGCTGCAAATGAGTTAAGTTGATGAGAACCTAGTGATTCAAAGAGCGGACATGAGTACCGTGGAATGTAATGTAGGTGCGAGGAATTTGGAGAGGTCATATGCTCTCGTAAGGTTTTTGGAAAAGACAAGTTTTGAGGAATTTGACCACTGAATCCTTGAGGAATTTCACTAAGCGCTCTTGTCTTAGGTTCCAGAGTTGTACAGATCGAAGATCCACACAAATAGGGAATCTTGAAGAAAATGATTGCTTAGAGAAACAGATCAAGATCATATGATATGTGAGGTGTTCATATGTGTGAAGATTTGAAGAATAAACACCTTTGAAGATTTTCAGGAAAGCTTGAGAATCAAAGTGAGTAATAAAAGTAACTTTTAATTACCCGGTGAAGAACACGATTTAACCGAGAAGAACGGATGTGAAGTTCGTCAGTTAGATCTCCCACGCCTCTAACTTGGCAGAGGGAGACAGCCTACGACGGTCATGGAGTGAAGATTTCGCAACCGCGCGAGTACGACGGGCGACGAGGTCGAGGCAGCGGCTCTTCCTCAACAAGCATTTATGGAGAAGCGGCGGCGCTTAGGGTTTGAGGAGCTCAAGCGAGAGAGAGCGGTCGAGCGGAGTAAATGAAGTGAGGAAGGGAGAGGGTATTTATAGTCACGGTGAAAAACTGTTCGCTCAAGATTTTGGGACGAACATGCCCCTGCCCTTTCTCCTTCACGCGACATGTGTCACCCACATATTGTGTAGATGAGATCGTGTAAGATCGTGGGTGAATAAAATAATGCATCATGGGATGCGGAACGGTTTGAGCGGCAAAACAGAAAATCTGGATAAAATTTGTTTTAAAGTTTCATTCGCAATTTCTTCAGCTGACAAGGACACAGTGAAGATTTTGAACGAGTTTCAAATAGAACGCACATGAAGAATTTGTGAATAGATTGGGTTGAGTCTAGCATAGAGGGGGAAGGGTCCGATCACATTCACTTAGCAGAGAAAAGCAACTTGAAGAAATAGCCATAAGTGAATGTTGTAGAGGACATAAACCCATATATATATATATATATATATATATATATATATATATATATATATATATATATATATATATATAGTCAATGACGAAAAACGACGAAACGTGAAGATTTTGCAAAGTTGAAGAATTTGAAAATCAAGAATTTCAAAAGCTGAGGAAAAACTCAAATTGAAGATTTTCAACTTTTGTGGTGGCGTGTCCCATCAGATAAGAATGATGATTTCGCATACACGCGCATACAATTGTCGAGCGCTCGAGAATCAAATTCTTCATTAATTTCTTCACATTTAGAGTGTTATTCTTCATTGATTGAAGAAAACGCTTTCTTCATGTGTTGCACATCTAAGTCATCAATTTTGCATAAGTGTTAGGATGTGTGTCCTTTTCAAAGAACATTCAAGATTCTAAGATATTTAGCTCACACCGCAACTTGCTAAATCTCTTCTCATCCAAGCGCTTAGTGAAGATATCAACTAGCTGTTCTTCGCCTTCACGTGCTCGATGGAGATGTCGCCTTCAACACATGATCACGAAGAAAATGATGACGAATGAATGTGCTTTGTCTTTGAGTGCTGAACTGGTTGTGAGCAATCTTGATGGCACTCTCATTGTCGCAGAGGAGAGGCACAATCTTCACGCTGATGCCATAGTCCTTGAGGGTTTGCTTCATCCAAAGCAGCTTGAGCACAACAAGAGCCAAAGAGCAATGTATTCAGCTTCAAAGAAGAGACAATGATATGCGCCTGCTTTCTTCGAGGACCAATGCACCAAAGATCGCCCAAGGAAATGACAAGTGCCGATGTTGACTTATGGTCCACACGATCACCAACATAGTCGAGTCGTAATATCCAATGAGATCAAAAGCAGAGCCTTTGGGGTACCATAATCCTAGTGTTGGTGTGTGAGCTAGATATCAAGAATATGCTTCACAGCCTTTATGGTGTGATTCTTCTGCAGCTTGAAATCGGGCACACATGCAAACACTAAGCATTATATCCGCCTAGATGCACATAAGTACAATAAAGAACCAATCATGGAGCGGTATACCTTGTGATCAAGTCAATACCATTTTCATCGCATAGATGGCCATTTGTAGGCATAGGAATTTTGACGCTTTTACAATCTTGCATGCCAATTTCCTCAAGACATCTTTGAGGTATTTCTCCGAGATATGAATATGCCATTGCGCTGCCGCGAATTTGAAGACCTAAGAAGAATTTCAACTCTCCCATCATAGACATTTGATATTCTTCACTCATCATATAGGCAAATTCATCACTATAACGCTTGGTCAAGACAGCCAAAGATAATATCATCAACATATATTTGGCACACAAATAGTTCACCATCATAAGATTTAGTAAAGAGAGTAGGGTCGAGTGAACTGGTGTGAAGCCATTCTTCACGAAGAATTCCTTCAATGTATCATACCACACCCGAGGGGCTTGCTTGAGGCCATAGAGGGCCTTATTAAGTCCAAGACTTTGTCGATTCTTGGATCTTCAAAACCTGGGGATTGAGCAACATATACTTCTTCCTCAAGCTTACCATTGAGGGATGCACTTTTCACATCCATTTGATATAAGATGATATCATGATGGTTAGCATAAGCAAGTAATATGCTAATAGCCTCAAGTCTAGCAACAGTGCAAAAGTTTCACCAAATCAATTCCTTCAACTCGTGTGTAGCCTTGAGCTACTAGTTGTGCCTTATTCCTCACCACAAGGCTATTTTCATCTTGCTTGTTGCGTAGATCCACCTTGTGCCAATGATATTATGCTTATGCAGGATCCGGGCGATCACCAGTTCCCACATTGTTAAGCTCGAATCGATGTAATTCTTCTTGCATAGCCCGAATCCACTCCGCCCAGAAATGCTTCATCTACCTTAGTGGGCTCGTGATAGAGACAAAAGCATAGTGCCCACAAAAGTTAGATAAATGTGAAGCTTTTGAGCGTGAGAGGACCCGTGCGCTAATGTCATCGATGATCTTCTCCACTTGCACTTCTTTTGCAACGCGAGGATGAGCTGGTTGTCGCTAAGGAATTTGATCAAGATTTTCTTCAAAGACCATTTTCTTCAAGATTTTCTTCAGTGCATCACTCGACGCTCTTCATGAACTGGAATGAATTCTTCACAGATTCTTTAGTAGGAATGACATCCTCGCTGTTTTGAACTTGATGGAACCTCGTGCTGGTTCATCTAACATGTAGGTAGGTGCTCTTTGCAGCCATTAGTTTCATCGAACCTCACATCTACGGTGTCAACAATCTTTTGAAGAACAATGTTGAAGACTCAGAGGTGTGCGAGTCCTTTCCGAACCAAGCATAAACCTTCATGTGCTTTCGTGCAAATTTAGAATTGTGGTGAGGATCTCTAATCCAACATTTAGCAATCAAGACTTTGAAATAACTCACATTGGGTTTCTTGTCGCTGAGGAGTTCATAGGCCGCCTTCTTGAAGAATTTGTGAAGATATACTGTTGATGATGTGGCACGCAAGATCAATTGCATCAATCCAAAACACCGAGGCGCTTTTGTATTCATCAAGCATAGTGCGAGCCATCTCAACAAGAGTTCTGCTTTGCGCCCACGACGCCATTTTGCCGAGGAGTATAGGGAGCAGATAACTCATGAGTAATACCAAGTTCATCAAGATAGGCATCAAGACCGAACTCTTGAACTCGGCCCATTGTCACTTCGATGTGCTTGATCTTCACACCAAAGTTTGTTGAAGCCTCGAGGAAAATCATTTGAAGACTTCCCGCGCTTCATGTTTGTGGCAACAATGTGTACCCATCTATATCGAGAGTAATCATCAACAATGACAAAATCATAGAGAGATGCATCATTAGTGACCGCCGAGTAATGATTAGGTCCAAGAGGTCCATATGAAGCAATTCAATGGACGAGTAGTGGTCATGATAGTCTTCACTGGATGCTTGGCCTTGGTCATTTTTCCCGCTTCACTTGCCCGTGATAAGTGATCCTTGAGGAATTTGACATTCTCAATGCCAATGACATGCTTCTTCTTCGCAAGCGCAGCAAATTCCTCATGCCTCATGTGACTAAGTCGTCGATGCCATAGCCAGCCTTCAAGCTTTTGCAAGTAGACACACGGCTAGTTGTGGTCCCAGAGAGAAATCAACAATATACGTGTCTCCTCTCCTAAAGCCTTCAAGACTTTGGAATTGTCACCCATAATCACAACACAACGATATTTGCCAAAGACAACAACCATATCAAGATCACAAAGCATTGAGATCGACATGAGGTTGTATCCTAAGGACTCAACAAGCATGACTTTGTCCATGTGTTTATCCTTAGAGATTGCAACCTTACCAAGACCCAATACCGACTTTTGCCTTTGTCAAGAAAGATGATATGCTTCAGAGGTGACGGTGATAAGGGAGCATCCATCAATAGATTCTTGTCACCAAATATGTGATTTGTACATCCACTATCGAGGACCCATTCAAGAGTTTTGGGTTGATCATCCCAGATGAATTAGTGTAGCTTATAACTTCATATGCTTCATCGCGAAGAATATGATGTCAAGTTCATCGATGAATTTCATCAAGCAAGAAATGATATAGCAAGATGAGGACGCAGAAATGAAGGTTCATTTCATCATGATTCGCCAAGGCCCTTTCAGCAATTTTGTCGTCCCCAAAGAAATTCTTCAGACGCTAAAGCACGCCCGAGACCTCGACCTCGCAGAAGAGATTAGTTCTTTTCTTCACCACCCACATCTCGAGGGGTGGCAAAGAGTTCATCACTCATGAAAGCACCATATGAGAATGGTGGCAAAGATGCCAAACCATTTTTTTCACATAAGAGGGGTTAGGTAAGCATATGAATAAGCAGAAATTCTTTGAGGACTTATGAACATAATGGTTTGAAGAATAAAGCACATATTCATAGCCCTTAGCTCTACCTCGCACTACGTAGTTGTTAGCACAATGATAATCATATGAAGACTTTGATCCTTTTGAGGAATTTGATCCATGTGAGGAATTTGGTCCGTATGAGGACTTGGATCCATATGAAGAAGTTGGTCCATATGAAGAATTTGATCTGGGGTTCCTGTTCTTCACAGGTGGTGTCATGAGGACATTCACCTGAAGACTTTCAACATAACTTTTGGTAACCCAGATTTTCTTCAGAGGCGAACCGTTCCTGCAGTTAGTGCCAACATATCTAGCAAATACTTCACCATTCTGATTTCTAAACAGTTTATAGTTGGAGTCAAATGACTCATCAAAAGAAAGAGGAGATTCACATGCAAAGCCAGATAAGTTAGATGGATCAACTGGAGGTCCCTTTGCAGCAACCCATGAGGTTTTGGGGTACTACTCAAAGCTTCCAATATGTTCCATCAAGATTGAGTTTCCTCTCAAAGGCAATACCCTCTTTCCTAGGGTTTCATGAGGATCTGCTTTTAAGCACATCATAAAGAGTCTGATTCCCTTTGAGGCTTTTGTACATGTCTGGCATGTACAATTCCTTCAGCCCTCGCATTGTCAAGTGATACTAGCAATGTCCTCGATGAGGAATTAGTGATAGCAGAGGCAGTGAAGAATTTGTAACAATTGAAGCATTTGAACATTCAGTGAAGAATTAGCGATTCACGCTCAATGCACTTTAAGCATGGAGGGACAAATTCTTCCCGAGAAGCGCTTAATTTGTTGAGCAAGTAATGAATCGCGCCCTTCGAAGATCTTCATAACACACTCTTAGCTTTTCAAGATCTTCCTTTCTTTGAAGAGATTCAAGAAAGCTTCTCGTGATCTTGCTTTTCTTGAAGAAATTCATAAGAAAGTTTCTCATGATCGATAAGAGAGTGTTATGATGACTTTGAAGGTTATCAAACCTAGATCAAGTCTCAAGATTTTCACCGTGGCTTTAGTGCGATCCATTTCTTCACCCAACATATCATCACTTTTGTCTAGCATGTTTTGAACCTTTTCAAAAGCCCATTGTTGTTTTACAACAATCTTAGCAAGTTTAGAGTAGCCGGGCTTGAGATCCTCATCGATTCATTTTCACTAGATTCAGAGGAGTTGTATTTGAGTACCTTAGCACCTTTCGCCATGAAGCAAGAGGTGGGAGCGTAGCCATCATTATCTTCATCAGCTTGTCGGTGGGGGCTTTTCAGTTGTTGAAGATGGACTTGTCGATTTAAAGCAAGAGCGAAGGCCGACTCGCCACACCAGATTCAGATTCTTCAGACGCCTCCTCTTCATCATTATCCTCGATTCAGCTTCAGAGTCCATTTCTTGCCAATGAATGCCCGAGCCTTCTTGAGTTGCTCTTCTTGTGAGATGAAGACTTCAAGGATTTTGATGATGAAGATTTTGACGATTTCTTCTTCTTCTTGCATCATCGTAATCGTAATCCTTGTATTTCTTCTTCTTCATTTCCTTTTCCCACTAAGGACAATCTTGAATATAGTGACCAGGTTTCTTGCATTTGTGCCACAGCCTTTCTTATAGTCACTTGATGAGGAATCACCGCTTCTTGAGGATTTTCCAAAGCGACCACGCCTTGAGAACTTCTCGAATTTCTTCACTAGCAAGGCTAGCTCTCGCTCAATTCTTCAGATCACCAAGGCTACTACCGTAATCCTCACATTCGTAATCGCATACGCCTTTGGCCTTCGTGGCACGTGGTTTACCATAGCTCAACCATAGAGATCTCTTTCAAGAAGTCGAACTCGTGAGTATTTAGCCTTCGAGGATATCGGCAGGATCAGAGACTTGTAGTCAAGACGCTTTGTATCATCGCCCCAGAGTATCAAATGAAGAATCGTTTATCTCAACAGCTTTTCACCACCTCATGATCGCTGATGTCATGGCACCGAGGGCTTGAAGCTCATTTGAGATGTCAAGAGGCGATCAAAGGTTTGTTGACATTTTCATTGTCGAAGTCTTTTGAAGTAGTTGAAGACATTCCAAGAACATCTACTCAAGAGTCACGCTGAGTTGAGACTCCTTCATTCACTTTGGACAGCCTATCCCGCATAAGCTTAGCAGGGGCCAAAGCACTCACTCTTCCATACCGCCCTTTACTCAGATGGCCACATATGATATTCTTCGCTTGAGAATCGAGTTGCTTGAATCTCCTCACATCGGTAGCGCTCAAAGGAGGGTGAGACAAAGGAACACCATTTTCCACAACATACCGTAGATCGTTGTCAATTGCCTCAAGATGCATTCGCATCTTGTTCTTCCAAGAGGGGTAGTCCGTCCCATCAAAGGTAGGACACCCACCGAGACCTTGATCAAACCTCGCGGCCGACATAACTAAAACTCTAGGCGGTTAAACCAAAATCACACGTAACAAGGAGTACCTCGCTCTGATACCAATTGAAAGTGCATTATATCGACTAGAGGGGGGTGAATAGGCGATTTTTATGAATTCTTCACTGAGGAATTTGCCGGTGAGGAAATTTCATCAAGAACTACTAGCAGCGAATAAGTACTCGTAAGTAAGCGTAATGTATCACAAGCATGGTCATCATGATGAAATGAAGACTAGCACAGAGTATAGAAAGCGTAATCACAGGATAACACAAGACGAAGACAAACAGACTGAAGAAATTGAACTGAGGAAATTGAGAAAGTCTTCACTCAAAGTCTTCAAGCACAAATATGAACAAACACTCAACACAAAGAATGAGGAAATGAAAGGGTTGAGGAAATAGAACCGTTAGTTGGTGAAGACAATGATTTGTAGACCAGTTCCAACTGTTGTCTCAGCTTGTACGCCCTGTTGAGCGGCCGAGTATTTAAACTCGAGGACACGCAGTCCCAGACATCCAAATACCGAGCCGCAGCTCAGACACCCAAATTCCTCACCAGATTCTCCTTGAACTAAGGCCACGCAGCCTCATCCAATCACTCATGGTAAGTCTTCAGCGACTTCCAAACCTTCATAGACTTGGTCACCAAGATCCACAATTCCTCTTGATGTTTAGACCATGACGCCTAACCGCTTGGAAGAAGCACGGTCTTCAAAGGTAATAAGGCCGGATCCACGCAGATCAATTTCTTCAAGATGCTCAATCACTTTGGGTTTATAGGGTTTGGTTTTGGGTTTTCCTCACTTGATGATTTTCGCCAAAGTCCCTTGAGGATGGGTTGCTCTCAAATGACAAGTGTCAAGTTCTTCGAGCAGCCAACCAACTAGTGGTTGTAGGGGGCAGCTATTTATAGCCTAGGGAGCAGCCCGACATGATAAGACATAAATGCCCTTCAATGATATGACCGTTAGGTGGATAGGATATTTGGGGACAGCCAAGCCAAGACAAAGAACGGCCGGAAATTTGACTCAAATTCCTCGTATTATCATGTTCTCACTATGTAGGCAATTCAAGACCGGCGAATTCCTAACTCCTCAACTATAGAAAGTCCTCAAGGACTAAAAGAATCTGCCTCTCACATCAAGAAATTGACTGAATCTGTATGAGATTTCCAATGGCTTCACTCAAGGGATTGGTAGGTGTAGGATTTTGAGTTGAGCATCACATGGAAATTTTTCCTTAGTATTTCTACCCCTTTAACAAAGACGGTGTTTTATGACTCAAGAAAGAGAAAATGAAACTACGAAACAAAAGTCTTCACGCTTCATGTTCCTCAAGTGAATACCAAGTCTTCAAGGTCACACCAATTTCTTCACTTTCAAAGTCTTCTAAAGTCTTCGTAATATCAAAGTCTTCAATCAAGAACTTCATTTTTAGGGTCGATTTTCTCAGAATATCAAACTCCTCATAGACTTATAGACCGTGTACACTCACAAACACATTAGTCCCTTAACCTATAAGTCTTCAATACACCAAAATCACTAAGGGGCACTAGATGCACTTACACAAAGCGCCGGGCCTTCCCGCTAGGCCGCCTCAAGCTCGCCCCAAAGCGCCTTATGTTCTTGAGACTCCAACCGGGTGTCTTCTCATGAAACCGAACACTAAGGGCGCACTCATCGTGATGCGGCATGGCGACGCTTAGGTCAGGCTAGTTGGAGGTAGACGACAAGAGAATGGGAGAGGAAGAGAGAGGATTGTAGCGACACCGTAGTGCGGGGTTGATTTTAAATCGCGCGCCGATTTACATTAAAAGTGGGAGCAGTTGGGACGATGGTGGGCGGCGGAGCTCGGTCAAATGGCTCGCCCCGATGAGTTCCAGACAAGGTCTCGCTTCAAGACGCCTCGACACTGGCGCAGCGGTCTGCCGCCGACGCCCCGCCGACCACACGCTTGTTGGGACGGCACCGCCGATGAGAAGCGGGACTCATGGCGGCACATAAACGCCTACGGTTTCAATAGTGAAAGCGTCACTTTAACATGATGTGTCTTTTTCCTCAAAAAAACATGACAGTGTCTTTGTTCCAAAATACATTGATCTTCATTTGTGCAACTTGTCATAAGCAACTTTGTCTCGAATTGAAGAAAAACTTATGAAGTAATATTTGTGCCATATCACGTGACCATGCTCGCCAAGAATTTATGCTCCCTTTGGATTTTCTGAAATTTAAGACCCGTGATTCAAACAATATCATAACCTGATCATGCAATAAATTTTGAAGCCGTACATCCGTCTCTGTTGTATTTCTTAAGAAAGGATTTTGTCAAACATTTTGCTTAGTTAAACCTCCTTTCCGGTTTATAGGGCTCATTCAAAATCTCACCAACCAAGGTAGATGGTGAGTGGTGGAACAATTGTTGTAGTTTGCAAAACCACTCAATTAATGCGCTTTGTTTTCTCAAAATTGTGTTTATTTAATGCATTAATTGTAATGCATGCATGCATAAAGTACATGCATTGGTCAATTTTCTTAATACTTGCATGTAATGATTTATTGCACCTTGAAATCTAAACATGTGATGGGGAACAACCAAATTGAGACTTATAAAATGGGAAAACTAAAATTTTGAGATAAGACCTATAAACCGGAAAGGAGGGAGTAAAAGGATAATCCCTCCGTACTAGTGCATTGCCTGATATATTAACTCAAGTACTAGGCACGAGCAAAAAATGTACGGAGTACTAGGCACAAACAAACGGGCTCAATTCTGTGCTCATCCTGGTGTAGTAGTAGTAGTAGTACTAGGCAATGCAGTTGACGGGTGACATTGATGAGGAACCGTGCTCGGCACGGTAGGTAACGTTGTCTAGTTACTAAAGCATCCTGCCGTTGTTCACCGGTAGTCATTATGGACCGGGGATATGAGGGGAATTTCCTAGGGCTGGAATTCTGGCCGCCAGATATTTCGACTTGAAACACTGAGGCTCGACTGGTTGGGGTTGTCTAATGTGCGTACCACGCGACGCCACCGGGCGACACGAGCCCTTTTTTAGGATCAACACGAGCCAAGGTCCGGCTGGTACGCCGCTGGGTCCTACCATTTGAGAATACGAAGGAACCTTTAAATTGCCGAACTAATCTATGTGTATAACAATACCGTATTTTCCTTGCAAATACTAATCTCAACGTGGTAATTGATTTATGACGAGTCGTTGAATTAGAGTGAATTTGTGATATAGTGATCTCAACGTGGGTTTCACATTTCATGGTATCCCTAGTAAGTTTTCCAATGCAAATTCAAATTTAAAAGATGAACAATATGGAGATGAGAAAACTTTGTATGTATCAAGCATATGACCACACACACACACACACACACACACACACACACACACACACACAGACACACACGCACGAACACAACAACAATCCAATAAGTATAGTGCATCTATTTTTCCAACCCATGCATGTATGACACGAGTTCAAAATATTTTTATTCCTAAATATTAGTCTTTAGAGAGTTCAACAAGTGACTACATATGGAGCAAAATGAGTGAATCTACACTCTAAAATATGTCTATATACATCCGTATGTGCTACCCATTTGAAGCCTCTAAAAGACTAATATTTAGGAACTAAGGAGTAAAATGTAAGACATCCATGGTCCTCGGCTCAATATTTAAAATGAACATGAAATGTAAACATGAATATTAAGTCTAGTACTACAAAGACATGCAAATGTTGTGTTTAGGTGGAGCTATGATTGTCGGGGGTCAACCTCGACCTTAGATAAAATTGTGGAGCCTCAGCTTAGGGTTGTTTAGATTATATTTGTTCCCACCCTCCCAACCACCGATTGGTTGTGCACCCCCACCCTCCTCCCCGGAGAATATCATGTGCCCCCATACCTTACATGCTATATGCCGACACGAGTTGCTTGGAGCTTGTAGATCTGAGATATAGCAGCTCACATGATGTGTCTTAATTTTTTGCAGAAACCTTGATGAGTTTGAGAATTGCACACAATTTGTACAAAAACTACTTAGATGCCCTTTGATCCCATATCCAACGACTAAGTCAGATCACCGTAGCATCTAAGATGAAGGAGGACATCATATTCTCCTCGTATGTAAGAATATCATGTGCCACCACACCTTAGATGCTTTGGTGATACAAGCTCTTCGAGGCTGGATTTGTGACCCAACACCTCCTTGGTGGTTCAATGGTTTTTTGCGTAAAAGCCCCAAAAGAGTTCGCCATCGCCATAAGCACAAAGATCGCCAGATGCCATTGATCTCGATCAAACGACTTCCAAGCTCAGATCATCAGAGCATCCAAGCTGCGATAGCACCTTATGTTTTCTCGCACGGGAAAGTATGAGGTGCTCCTGCACCGTAGATTCTATGGTGATACGAGTTCACTGAGATCTAATGGCCCACAATAGGAGGTTTGAATGTTTTTGCAATATACGGCTGATAGAGTTTGGGAAATGCGCAGAAAGTACAAGTACTATGCATGTGCCATCTGATCACTGATCATACGACCTAGATGCTCATATCATCGTAGGGGTAATTGCTTACGGGAGCACCTAATATTAGCACCGGGAGTCGTTGATCAAGATGCAATGCACACACGAGGCCTGAATGTTTTATTTGCAAAAAACTTTGAGAGTTTGGAAATTGTGCATAATTACAAAGACTACTCCCAAGCCATTGGATCTCACTTCCAACGTGTAAAACTCGATCACCATAATATCTAAGTCATGGGTGGATGTGATACTCTATGTCATTGTCATTTTGTTCGTAGAACTTGCAAAATACGGTAACTCGTGTCTGCTATTTGTCTAACCGCAAAGTGTTTGTTCAAAAACCATCCTACACCGAAATATCGTAACAACACACGGGGTCCCACTTGTCATTAATCAAATTTGACGAAAACTAACAAATCTGAAAGACGAGATTTGAATCGCAACCTGACTACAAAGCGTAAGTCGATAGCCCAAAAAACGAACGGTTGTTGGCTTTGTCCCATAAATTGATTTTATACAAGACTTGTGTTGAGTAGAGTAGAGGAGTGCCTCGTCAACATGTGCATGACCGTTGTCTCACTTACGGGTGGTCCTGTGTCCGCGATCTCAATCTCTTCTCTCCATCGCCTAACCTTTGCACATGCACACACGAAGAGTGGCGCTTAGCTTGCCATGGTGTTATTACAACTAAAAAAGCTTGGAAAATAGAAGAATCGCTTAGAACAAGAGACATTACGCTGGTCGAGACGGAGCTAACCGTGCTAACGCTTGCATGATGAAGCTGTGTGGCTAGTGGGGTGTTTTCGATCGATCGGCCGGGTCCCGAGGTCGAACCATAGGTACTACGCCCCGATACAAAGATATTTTTACACGCACATTTTTCCTCCGCCGAGACGCGGCACACCCTACCGCGCGGTTTCGGTCCTCCCGTGGTGCACGACATATTCTTCCCGACGGGACGCCTACCACGCTGCTTTTCGGTCCCTTCGGTCGAAGCGCCAAGCAAGTAAACGAGTCGTCAAATCACGAAGACCACCTTTCCCGCCGAAAGCAAGTTGAAGCACGGTGGCTAGCTAGTTGGGCTAGTTCGACCGATTAGCTAGGCCGCCGCCACATTTGTTTTTTTCACCCTTTTTTATCTACTTGCCGGCAGTAATTTAAATATCCACCACGGCGCTGCTTCTCGGGTGCTTGGGTGCGGCAGGATTTTAAATTTTTGATCGACGGACAGCGCGCAGGATTTTAAATTTTTGATCGACGGAGCAGCGCGTAGCAATTAGTCATGATGACTACCGTCAAAACCCACCGCTTCCCCGATGCGAGAAGTCGCCGACCGGTGTTTTACCGTGGTGAAACCAAAGATTCCCCGCCTCGGCTGGCTCCTCCACCTTCCCGAGATTGCATTGCTTTTCAGCCATTTCGCCCCTTTGCTTCTCTCCCCATTGCTTCTACTCGGTGCCATGGCGGCGCAGCAGATCACGGAGTCCGAGGTGAGGCGCCTGACACAGGAGCTACATGCCAAGGATGCGGAGCTCAGAGCCAAGGACGTGGAGCTCCGTGAGCTCAAGGAGGAGACGAGTGCCATGCTCTCCCGTTATGTGCGGGAGTTCACGGAGCTTCAAAAGTGGTAGGCGTCCACCACAAAGATGCTCGAGGCGTCAGCGGCGTTGCTGCAGAAAGCGGGAGATATGATAGGTCGTCAGGGGAGTCGGCTAGAGCGCGAGCGGGCCGATCGTGACGAGGTCCAGGATCGCCTCAGCCACTTGGTGAACCAAGTTGCCACGCACGTGTTGCGACTGCGCGATGCCTACCATCGCGCGGGCCGCGACGATGCCGCCGCGGCTAAACCTGCTCGACCACCCGGCCGACTTCAACGAGCCGCGGCTTCCTCGACCTGGTATCCTTCTTCACCTATATCTCCGAGGAGCCGAGCCGCTCGCCGATGGTGGGGGCTAAGCCGACAAGGAGGGGTTGCGCGTTGTCGCCGCCGTTGCCGGCGAATCTTTTCGTGGCTCCGCCACCGAATCCATTCGTGCCATTGACGCCGCTTTTGACGAGCTGGCTCCCATCGACCGAGCGGGCTCAGCGGGCGGTTGCACCTCGAATCACCAACGCCGTGGCCTCAAGAAGCAGAGGGACTTCGTGGTGTTTAGGCGCCTCGCATGGGCATGTCCATGTCTCTGCAACATGACCGTTGGATCAAACTCAGATGGTGCAGATCCACATCAGTAGCACAAAGCGTGGGTGTGTTTGGTTGCATTCTCATCTCAATATAGTTGTTTCCTCTTCGTATTTTTGTCAACCTACTAGTGTGGACTCATGCACCCTTCATGCACTCGCCAAACACCCAAAAGTGGGTCGAGAAGGAACTTTTGCTCCCATCCTGCGGCACCCTTCATACACCCCGCCTAACACTATAGGATGTGCTTCATATGGTTCATGTTTTGTGGAGTACAGTAGCACCGCATTCTCCGCATTGTGGACTTAGTTCTGTTAACCTTGATCTCACTGCTCATTCTCGAATCGGACAATGTAAAAAGCGGTACTATGTTACATAAAGGATTAGTTGACATGCGCATAACACAAAGAACAAGATTGTAGTAGTATCGACGATGAACCACCGCACATGCCTAGTAGTAGGAGCACCGTATGTTCAAGTGGTCTGCCGTGTTTCGCACTCCTCCATCGTAAGAGTGGAAACGCCTATAATCATTTTTTTCTTCGAATGAAAAATAGTGGACACGCCTACCGCAAGCGGATCCTCCTCCACCATGCACTAAATTACTCACTTTCACCGACGTAGGGACAGCCAAGACTGGGTCCACCAGCCATGCACTAAATTACTCCGTAGTAGTGACGGTAGACTACCCCGATCGAACCGCCGAGTAATGCCCAATGAGCCATCAAATCACAAAGCACCTCCTTTCCGTAGTAGGTTGACTGGACGAAGCAACCATCATTTCACTCTTCTCTCTCAAAGATCCTCTCTTGAAGAAAACCCCCACTCGCTTCGCTTCTCCCTCATCTCGCTTCTCCTTTCACTCTTCTCTCTCAGCTTCTCTTGGATGGACGCCGAGCACCGCCGACGTGATGTCTATGGCTCGCCAAACCGCCGAGGCTCATGGTACGAAGAAGCGCAAGCACCCCGCCGAGACTACCGCAGACAAGCTCAAAGCCATCGCCTGTCCAAGCCCCCTCCCGGATCCCTCATTAAGCAAGTCCGTAATGTCTCTTGTCGACGATCTTTTTCTCGATCTTGATCGTGTTTTTTCATCTAACACACAGACTAGTACCGTAGTACAACTTTCTCGGGTGATCTTGCATGTGATTTTAGTGTGCCAAATGACGGTTCTAAATTCTCTTTGACCAAAACATGCGAGAGGTTGACACCGATTTCTTATAGATTATTAACTATTTCCTCTCGTTCCAAATTTCTTTGTCTTAGATTTGTCTAGATACGGATGTATCTAATACTAAATGTGACTTGATACATCCGTATCTAGACAAATCTAAGACAAGAATTTTGGGACGGAGGGAGTACTTTATGAACATCAATGCTACCTTTTAAGAGGGTATATTTGCCTCAAGAATTTGTGTTATGGATATTGCATGTAATCCCTCCGCTTCTCATGCCTTTGAAGACATGTTCTAGTGTCTTTGTTCACTCATTTCGTATGATATGTAGTCATATATGGAGTATAATATCGAAAATCATCTTATATTTCTGAACGGAGGTAGTAATGAAATATGGTTTCGCTTGAATTAGAACCAGTCCGCGTGAGATGAAGTTCTCAAAGTCATGCCGTGTGAACTGAAGACCTGATGATGAGTTCTATTGCTGAACTATCCAGTCACTGTGTCCTTGTCGCCACGTGTCCTCGAACTAGTGTTTTCCGTAGCATTGTTTGTCAGCGTGTTCTCGAGGCTGTACTGACCACAACAATTTCTCGGTTGTGCCTTCGACACGAAGGGTGTGGTTCTTGTAAAGCTTCCCAACAAATCTGATGCGGCTTGTCTTCATCATCATGTTTATGAGTGGAAAGACACTCATAGGTTCTCCAAGGTTGACAAGATGGTGATGGTGCATGTAGACATCTCACACGTAAGTCCATGGCCTAGTCGGGCTATGCGGGTTCATCCCGTGAGGTTGGTGGCAAGAAATAGTCTGCAGAGTTTAGTTAGTGCAACTTTGCTTGTCTCGTAGTAAGTACTATTGTTTAGTACTTGATTTGTGTTTGTGAACCCAGTATTGTTTATTAGTACCGCCGCTTTGGTGTGTGTCATCCCGAGAACGGTCTATGTTAATGTCTATCCACTCAATTCACCAGACATTTTGAAGTATCCAGATCATATTTTTGTGAGGACGGTTTATCAATTATGGTTACACTCCAATATCTCGTATGCATTGCAGGTTTTATCGCACCCACCAGGATTTCCAAATTCCCATGGATGTTCGGGTCCATACGATTTGTCACGACCTTTAGACCGTCCCCGCTAGGGAGTAGGCAGGCCCCTCGATGCCACGCGTAGTTGGACGATCAATCTTTTGTTTAGTACTTCAACATAGTGATTTCGGTAAGGATTCACTCATGTCACATCAAGTAAATCTTATTGATTTACCGCTAAATCTTATTGATTTAATGTCATGTTTTCTTTCTTTTCCCGCAATTTTACGATGCAGGTTTTGCCATGTGACATTCATCACCGAATAAACCGCTTTGGTTTTCTACGATGGCTATTTTTGCAGTGTTTCACTTCTTATGTCGTGGTCAAGAACGAAGGCAATCGGCCCATCACTTATATTACTAGAAAAATTGATCAAGATGTTGTTTGAGTACAAGTTGAATCCCTATGATGAATTGCAGTTTGGTTTAACAAAATGCCACAATTAGTCCTTCTCACGCTTAAAAGAAATGAAGAAAAACCGATCACGGTCACGGATCCTAGTCAAGTTAGAAAGTCGATCATAGCAGATCGTACACCATCGCCATCGTTCTCGCACAGATCGAGCACCGGCAGCTGCTTCTAGCACCGACAATGCGCAAAGAGCTCACCGATCCAACCGAGGATTGGGCACCGACCACGCCACAGATCACCGATCCAATGGAGGATTGGGCACCGCACCAAATTTACAAGGAGCACCATCTCCGGCAAAGAGCAAGGCTGTTTTAAGACTGCACCAACACTTGCACTTGCAGATTTGGTCCGCCCGCAGTTGCACCGCAACAGATCTGGGCTGCAAGCCGACTTCATATACCAAAGTCCTTACAAAACCGACATGTCCACCTTCTTGGTAAGCATTGGTCGCCCAAGTGCTTCATTCTTTTTTCTTTCCATGTTGTTTCACATGATTCACTGTGTTGATCTAACTATTTGGTTATGTCTTCTTGTTTTCAAACAGAGAATTCCTAGAGCAACGAGGAGTCGCTCAACAATCCGGCGCATCATGCCAAGTTTCTCTTACCATGCAGCCTTGGTGTGAATGAACCCGCCAATATACCGTAAGTACAAAGGATGGTCACATGATGATTGATGCTAAAGGATGGTCAAGGTTCAAATCTAAATCATATCTTACAGGGGATGATGTCAAAATCGAACTTTCTCGGCAAGGAGAGCTGGTCCAAATCAACTTTGAAATTCTTCAAGAGCAGCACGAATCGCCGAACGATCTATCCTCCGAGAGATTTTGATGTAATAATCTGCATGGTGAAACAAGTGTCCTGTGTATAAGTAGTACGACAAGATTATTTATCACATGGTATATCGTTGATAGAATTGCAACTCGATTGCTGGTTAGAACCTCCTTCGATTTCATTCCAACAATTGCCGTGGCTTTATTCAATTTTGTGTATTCGCCTTTATGCAAACATCTAAAACCAGCAGCATCGATCTCTTGCAATATGAAAAGCGCTGAGGTAGAACACATGGCCCCCAAACATGCAGGCTCGGCTCGGGCCCAAAGTCCGTAACCATGAGCCTATCTCGAGTATTATATTCTCACCAAACCCCATAAAAAAGCTGAACCCCATAATGCCCGCATGCTAAGAGGAGTATATTTCTGCAAGGTGAGCCTGTGATATAAAGATTTGTATATTTTTTGCAGAGGGAGTATCTCTCTCAAAAATATATTTATGTGTAACTAGTTACTCTTGTCTTTCTACTTCCTTTGCTGATATGTGGGCAACCGCAACGGGTCCACGTACATATGCACAAATTAGAGTGCACAACTTCACTAGTAGACACACCCCGGTCAGAAGCGCCGCAAGAATGCCCAATGAGCCATCAAATCACAACCCCCTTCCAAATTTTAGCAAGAAGTCGATGGATGAAGCGGCAATATTTCACTCGCCTCAATCCCCTTCTCCTTGTCTCGCTTGTTCAGAGAAAAACCCGCTCAATGATTGCATAGGGTTTTGTCATGGAGAACTGTACTAATTCTTCATCCATCTCCGATAAATCCAAGTCCCTTGGTCGGTAATCCTAGGATGGCAGCCGCCGCTTGATGCATTTTTCTTTGTATCAATCTAGTGTGTTTCAGCTTGCAAAGGCCCAAAGTGCGAGTACCCTACAGATTTCTCGCTTCATGGCGAGACGCCACACTTGTTCCTTCTCATCCTACCACAAGATTTTGAAACGCGCATGATGTGTTCCTAGAATCCTCTTCTTCCGGAGGGTGGGTTTTTTTGAACATGCTGTGTTCTCATATTATTTTTCCGCAGGTATTATTTGCTCCGCCAGTAACACATGTACTCAAGATGCTCGGCCTTGCCATAACTGAATACACTAGTTTAATGGTCACAAGTGAAGACAATCCATGGATATTGCTTCGAAAGTTGGTCTATGAACCAAGAAGATCGCTGCTTTTTTATGGTCAACTTGATAAACTTTCTCAAGTGTTACGGATCGAAAGTTGGCGCATCTAATGTTGATGGAAATAGCGTAACCTGGTCTCATCTTCACCGCGATCTTCCACCCCGACATTGTTCCAATTGTTCATCCATGTTAGTTTTGTATCCGTTCTTGCTTGTTGCCTCGATTACTTTTAATCCACCTATTCTGCCTAACTAATCACAATTTAACTTTAGAAGTAGCAACTAATCTCTCACGAAGATGCTACTTCTAACTAATATTGTCTTATAATTGGTGGCACGGTAGGTTTTTTCAGAGTTAAGCTACCACTGCTTGTTACTCCGTAATAACTCGGCCATTACTAATGGCACTAAAGTTGGTCGGATCGACATCCACATGTTCCTACACTTTATTGATCGCCTTGAGGTCCTTGTGGGGCTGTTTCAATGGTGGAAGGCCACGGGATATGTGTGCATCGTTGCACTCGCTGAACACGTCCAACTATGTCGAGAAACTTATGGTACGAGCTGTTTTCTCGTTATATATGTTGTTCATAAACTATTGCTTATACACAGCTTACTACCGTGATCTTCTTGAAACAGAACTGCCGAAGTTCTATTGTTCCTATACGCATGCTCGACCATGGTCGGGTCGATTTGCGCTTGGTCACAACATGATGTTTATGTCGACCTACTCAATTCCCTTGGAGGCTGAAAAGATACTTATTCGTGGGTGGTCTCAGATAATGAAGGCCCGGCCCATCTTGGAGAATAGGATGTAAGATTATGTTCATGCTTTTCCATGGCTCTAAAGCTAATATCCTGCTTATTGACCACGCTATGCAGACGAAGCCGCTCGTAAGGTTGTGGATGCGCGGGTGGCGCTCGGGCTTGGCGGCCTCACCCTTGGTTCATCAGTGAGTCGTAGGCAAAGTAGCAATATTCGAGGCGGCTTTTGTACGGTTGAACCTCAGATAAGCACTCATACCGCTTTCACTTTTGGTTGTTAAGTGCCCCGCTAGTTTAAGTTAAGGTTGTTAAGTACTCCCGCCGCTTTTATAGTCTGTCGTGTTTCTTCACCCTCGCTCTTCCTCCAAAGCCAAACCAAACTAGCGCCATGCCGCTTCCTCGGCCCCACGGCTGGTTGCGCCAACAAGACGATCGCCGCCCCACCGCCTCCTAAATCGTTAACGCCAAGTCCTCCGCTGCCAGGGCGCCACCACAAGCGCGCCTCTCGCATTGTCAACATGGTCAACAAACAATGTGAATCAGCAGAGTACGTGGAAAGGATGATGAGGGGGCCACCACGCCAGCAGATGGAAAAATAAAATGCTTCCTCCTAGTGTTTTCTCGACATCCGGGACCCACGACATTGTGAGCGATATAGTCAATAGACAAGAGAACATCACAAGATCACCGACACTGGGACGAGCTACTCGAAAGCAGTATTTTTTTTGTTTGGTATTGTTGAGACGGAGTGGTTTGAACTGGTCAGGCCCGCCTAGCCCAAGCTTATATTTTATGTTCACCATGTGACCAGCCCAAATTTAATTTTTTCTTTGTGCAAATGAGCCCAGCTTTATTTTTTCTCAAGAATACCCAATCCAGTACCTACTTATTTTTCTACACCTTGAAACTAATATGAAATGGGTTGTAAATATAAAACAGATGACAAATTGGCAATTACTTTATAATTTCTGATTTTTTTCACATTTTCAGATTCCTATTTCAATCGGGCATTAACCTAATTCAAATATATCTTCAAAGTACTTTAAATCGCTCGACATTTTTGGTATTAAAAATAGTTTGGAACCCACAGAATATGCTAAATTGGCCTCGCCAACTAAAAAAAAACGATCGCAATAAATTGCATAAGAAGTTGCTATGAGCTATATATAAATTATTAAAAAAGAGGGAGTGGTCTGACTTAGGGCCGCTTTAGTCGACACGTATGCAAGTGTTTTTAGTTATTATATACTACGCCAACAAACAATTTAGCAGATGTAATCGCTGGATGTCAATCCAACGACTGCCTTGTTTCTTCAATCTTTGATCTTCTTGCTCCATTAAAGCAGTAGCCAAGGGACCGCCGCTTCCCGCCCCGTGGCCGGGTCACAGTGCCGCCGCAGGCCTCAAGGCTTCTTACTACTCCCACCGCCGTGGCATCCTCTACTCACCCACACCCCTTGTTATTCTCAATGACGGAGCCTCACACCGCAGCCCAACCCGTGAACCTCGTGATTCTCTCCGCGGCGGTCGCCGCCGTTGCCCTTCCCGGCTCCACGCCATCCCTTCCTAGGCCTCGCCATCGCCCATCGCTGCGGGTGCTCGGGCGCTGCCGGTCAATGTGGTCAACGACCGACTTCCATCGAAGAGTACTTCACGGAGAGGCCGACACCGGGTC
>JAHHZJ010008410.1:0-19813 GCA_021437245.1 Aegilops speltoides | reverse complement strand
TGAGCCGCACTGGTCTTGGTCGTGCCCTCCCCCAGGCCCATGGTATTCCAGAGCGTAATGATGTACGCGAGGGTTGGTCTTGACCATGCAAGGGCGGGTTAGGCCGCATTGCATGCTTGCTCGAACGTGCTGTGGTCTTGGCTGATGTTGCTCGCGCTTATTGGTCCGCCGCTTAACGTCCGGACTCAAAATTGCCTTAGAAAGCTGCTCAGATTCGGCCATGAGAGTCGCAGATGTTCCTCCGCTCGAGGAGCTGCCCAGATTTCCATTGACCGTGATGACTCCACGAGGGCCTGCATCTTGAGCTTGAGGTAGCGTGAATGCGGCATCGCATTGAATTTTATGAACGCGTTCGTCCAGCAGAGCATGATAGCCGCATGAACGGGACTATGTCAAGATTAACTCTCGCCCGAAATTGTCCGGATCCAAGACCACTTCCAGCAGGATCGAGCCTATATGAAAGCACATTTGCTCCCTAGGTGGTTTTGGTAATTAATGACAACATACTTTGTGGTTGGACTAATGCTTTCAATAAGTATGTTTCAGAAAGTCAATCACTCGCATGGCAAAAGGATCAAGAGGTGAACCCCTAGGATGCTAAGGAAAGGATTGGCAAAAGCTCAAGACTCCATTTTTGGTTTAGTGATCCAAGATCACATTGAGTCCATAGGAAAGCCAATACTATTAAAAGGGGATGAGGTTATGATGATGATCTCGTTGCTCAAAGTGCTTAGTGATTTATCTCTCAAACTATCGCAATCTTTCACTCCAACATAAACCCATAAGTAATCTCGGTCCCACCGATTCCAAACTCACCACACCGAGATGAACCACCTCAGCCATATACCCAAACCCTAAGAATTTCGGATTTTCCGATTCCAAACTCGGTCATACCGAATTGGTGTTCAAGCTTCAGAACCTTCAGACTCAAATCGGTGTCACCGAGATGAGAAAGTCGGTCCCACCGAGATTGGCAAACCCTAGACTTTGGAAGAATCGACTAACCGAGATTGTATTTTCGTCCCACTGAAAATCCCAACGCTCACAAGATTTGAACTTTCGGTCTCACCGAGTTGTCAACTTCGGTCCGACCGAGATTGGTCAAATGTGTAACGGTTGATTTGTGTGGAGGCTATAAATACCCCTCCACCTCCTCTTCATTCGTGGAGAGAGCCATCGAAAGAACTACCACTCCTACCTTACATTTCGAGAAGAAAACTACCTACCCTTGTGTTGAGATCAAGTTGCTCCACTCCCACCATCTGAAACTTGATTTCTAGCCTTCCCAAGTTGCTTTCCACTCAACCTTTATTCCACCACAGCCAAATCAAGGAGGAGAGTTGAGTGTTGGGGAGATTATCATTTGAAGCACAAGAGCAAGGAGTTCATCATCACCAACACCATCTATTACCTTTTGGAGGGTGGTGCCTCCTAGATTGGTTAGGTGTCGCTGGGAGCCTCCAAGATGTGGAGTTGAACCAAGAAGTTTGTAAGGGCAAGGAGATCGCTACTGTGAAGATCTACCCGAGTAAGGCTAGTCCTCCGTGGACGAAGCCATGATGGCATAGACAAGGTTGCTTCTTCGTGGACCTTCGTGGGTGGAGCCCTCCGTGGACTCTCGCAGCACATTCTCCGTGGGTTGAAGTCTCCATCAACGGATTGACGATAGCACACCTATCGGAACCACGAGAAAAATCTCCGTGTCCAAATTTGCTTGTCTTCACAATCTCTTTTACTATTTATGCAATTTACTTCCGCTGCCCCATACTCTAGAATTGCATGTTAGTATGTTGCTCGACTTGTATGCATGATGCTTGACTTGATCTTCATTGTGAACTTGCAAAAACTTATGTTAATCAAAAGGCATAAACTTTTATCTTGTCAAGTTGTTCAATCACCCCCTCTGACACTCTTGCCTTCAACGATCCTACAATTGGTATCGAGCTTGGTCTCCATTGCTTTGGTTTGCACACCATTGGAGGAAGATGGACGGTTCACGCTTGGGAGTGTTAATCATAGAGTGCCTATTCTTGATGAAGTGTCCTATAACTCGTGGAGGATTGAAATGCTTGCTATCTTTAAGATGTACAACTTCTAAATATGTTGAAACCCCATATGTACCACCATTACCCCTTGCACCCTTCTATGGATGAAGAACTTGATTTGCTTCAGAACCTTAGAACTGTCAATCTTATCATTAGAGGTTTGCCCGATAACTTACTTGAGCTTGTCACAAACTTTGAGTGCGCCTATGTTATGTGGAAGTTCTTGGAAGAACTTTATCCGACTACTCTTTGAGAGGTCTTGATGAAATTCTATACAAGATCGTTGAATTTGATATGATGCGCCTAAAGATCCCAACTTTGATAAATGCTTCTTTGAGCTTCGGATCTTATGAAAAGAAGGGTGATCCCGGTTTTATCAATGTTCAATAAGAAATGCTCTTGTATTGCATTTCGATGATTATCGCCACTCCGACAAAACTGATGAAGTCATTGTCAAATTGACCTAGGTATTGATGATGAATTATCTATGGGTCAATATGATGATGAGCATGAGCATGATGACGACATCTCGATTCAACACCGAGCTAGACAAGGTCATGAAGAGTCTCACTTATGGCAAATCTGAGAGACTACATATCCGTGAAAAGAGGATTCTTGATAGTGGATGCACCGATCACATGACCGGAGATGAAGACATGTTTCGAGAGCTTACAAAGAACGATGGTCCACGCAAGTATGTGACTTTTGGAGACAACTCCAAGGGTAAGGTACTTGGCCTTGGTAAGGTGGCCATATCTCATGATAGCTCCATTAAAATGTCATGCTTGTTGAATCACTTGGATATAATTTACTTTCCGTGTTCAGATTAGCGATTTGGATTCAATGCTATTCACCAAAGTAGATTGCCAAGTTTTTCGTCGGACAATCATAACATGGTCTTTACCGTATCCGAGAGGTGATTTGTATATCGTTGATTTTACTAAGAAAGATCAACCTAGAACTTGCTTTATTGCAACTGCTAAAGGTTGGCTTTGGCATAGAAGGCTTGGACATGTTGGTATGCGTAATCTAGATAAGCTAATCAAAGGTGATCACATTCTTGGTGTTAAAGATGTTTTCGACAAAGATAGACTCGCAAAGGCATGTCAAGCAGAAACAAGTAGGTGGAAGTCATCCCAAGAACATCATGACTACAAGGAGACCGCTGAGCTTCTTCATATGGATCTCTTCGTCCCAATGCTTATAAAAGCCTTGGTGGTAACTCCTTTGGTCTAGTTATTGTTGATGATTTTTCCAGATTTACGGGGTATTTTTCCTTGATGACAAATCACAGGTTCGAAAGTCTTCAAAACCTTCGCTAGAAAGGCCCAAAATCAATTTGAGGTGAAGATCAAGAAAGTTCGAGCGATAATGGAACGGAGTTCAAGAACGCCATGTGGACTCTTTCTCGATGAGGAAGGGATTCTACATGAGTTCTCACGAACACCTCAACAAAATGGAGTTGTTGAGAGGAAGAACCGAACGCCATTGAGATGGCGAGAACAATGCTTGATGAATACAAGACCAAACACTTTTGGGGTGAAGCCGAGACAGCTTGTCATGCTATCAAGACTTTATCTTCACAAGCTCCTCGGCAAGACTTCATACGAGCTCCTTACGCAACAAACCCCAAGTGGGATATTTTGTCTTTGGTTCAAAATGCTATATCCTTGATAAGCATCGCGGTCTAAATTTGCTCCTAAACTCATGAAGGCTTTTTTCTCTTATTGATCAAACTCCCACACCTACCGGTTCACAACAATTTCACCCAAAGGTTGAAGAGACGGTAGACGGAAGTTTGATGAATCTAATGGCTCAAGTAGAGCAAATGCCTATTGATGTAGGAGACAAGGACCCTTCTGGCTATTCAAGATTTATCCATTGGGAAGATTCGTCCCATGGAAGTGAAGGAGAGTACCTTCTACATATGTGGAGCCCCCTACTTCACTGGAGAGATGAACCTCAAGGCGACATGGAGGCCTCCACAAGTGGAACTCACCAAGATGAGGAAGTGCGAAAGAAGATCCACCACAACCTCATTCTCCACCACCTCAAGACAACACCAACAACAATGATGAAGAAGAAGATGAGGATGATGAGGAAGCTCACTCTACCACAAAAGCTATCTCGAGTTCGAGCAAGAGTCAAGAAGGACCATCCCTGGAACAAATGATGAATGACATCGACTCAGAGAATCACTCGCCTAAAACCTCGCTTAGCTAACTTTTGTGAACACTACTCATTTATCTCTAGTCTTGAACCTATGAAGGTAGAAGAAGCGCTTGAAGACCCGGATTGGGTGAACGCTATGCATGAAGAGCTACACAACTTTGAGAGGAACAACGCTTGACTTTGGTAGAGAAGCCCAATGATGACCAAAACGCATTGGAACCAAATGGGTGTTTCGAACAAGCAAGATGAAGATGGACAAGTCTCCGCAAAAGGCTCGCCTCAGAGCACAAGGTTACACACAAGTCGAAGGTATGGACTATGGTGAGACCTATGCCCCGCTTAGACTTGAGTCCATTCAGATTCTTCTTGCTTATGCCAACCACCATGACATTATCTCTATCAAATGGACATTAAAAGTGCTTTCCTTAATGGTGAAATTGAGGAGGAAGTATTTGTGAAACAACCTCCGGATTTGTGAATCCTAAAAACATAATCATGTTTACAAGTTGCACAAAGCTCTTTATGGTCTTAAACAAGCTCCTAGAGCTTGGTACAAATGTTGACTAGCTTTCTTTTGAAAAAGGATTTGAGATTGGTAAAATAGACTCAACGCTATTCACAAAAAGGGTTGACGGTGAACTATTTCTATGCCAAATATATGTTGATGATATTATCTTTGGTTCAACTAACCCGATTTTAGTGAGAAGTTTGGAAAGCTTATGTCGAGAAGTATGAGATGTCCATGATGAGTGAACTCAAGTTCTTCCTTGGGTTGCAAATCAACAATCTAAGGAGGGTACTTTTGTCTCACAAACAAAGTACACCAAGGATCTCTTCAAGAAGTTCAACATGCAAGAGAGCAAAGGTATGAAAACACCCATGGCTACTAGTGGACATAATGACTTGACTAAAGATGGAGAACCCTCGATCAAAAGGTTTATCGATCCATGATTGGTTCTCTACTATATCTATGTGCTTTCTTCCCGACATAATGTTGAGCGATGCATGTGTGTCGATATCAAGCAGCCCCTAAAGAATGTCATCTTAAGGCTGTTAAAGAATTGTGAGATATTTGATACATACACCTAACTTTGGCATTTGGTATCCTAAGAGGGCCTCTTTCGATCTTGTTATTATTCCGACTCGGACTATGCCGAGACAAGGTTGATAGAAAGTCAACTTCGGCACGTGTCAATTCCTCGTCGATCCCTTGTATCTTGGTCATCCAAGAAACAAAATTGATCATTATCTATTCAAGTGAATATATTGTGCTGGTTCGTGTTGGCTGCCATTATGGATGACACAAACGCTAAGGATTATGGGATACATGAGACATGTTCCTTTGCTTTGTGACAATGAGAGTGCGATTAAGATTGACACAATCCGCAACACTCTCGCATCAAACACATTGAAGTTCGCACCATTTTATTCGTGATCATATTGCTAAGGGTGACATTGATCTTAAGCATGTTCGATCGACAAACAGCTTGCAGATATCTTCACAAAACCACTTGATGAGAAAGTGTTTTGTCGCTAAGGAGTGAGTTGAACATCATTGATGCTTCAAACTTGGAGTGAAAACTCCATTGGTGCATGGGCATGAGCCTAATTGACTAATCCTTGATATTTCTCTTATGATGATGATCATATGTCTTGGATACATTTGCCCCTTGTATTGCATCCGACTTCTTGTACTTGATGGTCTACATTCCACAAGATTATCACACACTCAAATCTTGAGTAATCTTGTCATTGACCAAGTATCTAGCTCTTTGGGATGTTGAGTTCAAGGAACAAAATTCCACATATCCTTTTTGACACCATATACTTCTAGTACTTCACTCATGTCATCTTGGATATTCTTGAGTATTTCCTTGCTTGCCTAACCCATGTAGGAAGATGAACTATACAATTGGAAATGGTGCTCCAACTTCACATTCTATGAGCATCAACATCAAGTTCACCTACATGAGTACGAGCAACAACAAGCCCAAGGTATGTCATTCACATCTTGAAGAAGCTTTGCTCAAAGTCATGAGTACAAGCAGCTTCAAAAGATGTGATCACATTAAATGCTTAATCAAAAAATGGCAACCCCATTTTGAGCTTAAACGATGAGTATGACCTATGATCAAATGATCTCATTTGACTCCTAAGTCAATATACTCAAACATAGGTGACCTAGTCACAATTTCGCCTAGATGAAGTACATATGTTTTGGAGTTTTGCTATTGTCTCTTTTGATTCTCTAGCTGAGTTTTTCAAAAAAACTTCGCCTAGCAATCTTTTTCATTTCGCTTCTCCTGCTCACGTTATATTCCTTTTGGCTCGATCAATTCCCAAAATCTTTTACAAACTCATTGCAAATCTTTTGAAACATTTCGCAAGAGAGCTGAATTATCTCCAATTTCCTTGAATTAAACTCAAGGCCACCGATTCACATACTTGTTCGACCGAAAGGATCTGCCCTAAGTCTCGACTGCTCACCGATCCACATCAACTCGTGTCACCGATTTATATTCACCGATATCATCTTCGCAGCTTACCTAAAATGATTTTCTTCAATACTCAATTTGCCGGAGATTCTTAAGGATCCCACTTTTCCTTCCATTTTTCCTGCCCTTCCCGGTTTACGTCCTTTTCGCATTTGATGTCAAAGGGGAGAAGATTTAGGGGAGCTAGGGGAGATTGGAGGATAAGAGGAGAAAAGAAAATTTAAAGGAAAAGAAAACAATCTTACCTTAAGGGGGAGAGGATCACATCAAAGTTTTTGCATTATCTTCTGATTTTTTGCTTCTTTGCTCTCACAATTGATATCTTCTAATAGTACAATTGGTATCTTATACAATTGGTATCTTATGAAAAGCAAAATCTCTAGGCTCATTGAAAATCTTTTAGTCTTGGGAGACATGTTTGTTAATTCAAGCTAGTGCTCAGATGAGACACTTTTTATACATGTCATCCCTGGCTTGGTACTCTTGATGTTCTTGCTTGTTAAGGAATACTTGTGTTATCTAACCTTGTTTTCTCAAGCTTATTTCTTCGTACAATGCCAAGGAACCTCAAGGTAAGTATATGCATCTTGCGAATGTGCATGATGGTGACTTGCTTGTGAATACTTGTTTGCAAGAAATCACCATGCACATATGCATCATCAATCACTTATCCTCATCCGCCTTCGATGCATATAGCCAAGCTGCATGTAGACATCTTGCTTTTCTCTCATGTGTGCTGGTAGTCCAAAACCATAATCTATGAAAAGCTTGCACATTTGTAGGGGAGCCTATGTACTACATGTCGCCAAAGCCTTAATGATAATCCTGCTTTTTTAGTAAGCTTTGATATCTTATTTTGTGTGTTGCCATCAATTACCAAAAAGGGGAGATTGAAAGCACATTTGCTCCCTAGGTGGTTTTGGTAATTAATGACAACATACTTTGTGGTTGGACTAATGCTTTCAATAAGTATGTTTCAGAAAGTCAATCACTGCATGGCAAAAGGATCAAGAGGTGAACCCCTAGGATGCTAAGGAAAGGATTGGCAAAAGCTCAAGACTCCATTTTTGGTTTAGTGATCCAAGATCACATTGAGTCCATAGGAAAGCCAATACTATTAAAAGGGATGAGGTTATGATGATGATCCGTTGCTCAAAGTGCTTAGTGATTTATCTCTCAAACTATCGCAATCTTTCACTCCAACATAAACCCATAAGTAATCTCGGTCCCACCGATTCCAAACTCACCACACCGAGATGAACCACCTCACCATATACCCAAACCCTAAGAATTTCGGATTTTCCGATTCCAAACTCGGTCATACCGAATTGGTGTTGCGCTTCAGAATCCTTTCAGACTCAAATCGGTGTCACCGAGATGAGAAAGTCGGTCCCACCGAGATTGGCAAACCCTAGACTTTGGAAGAATCGGACTAACCGAGATTGTATTTTCGGTCCCACTGAAAATCCCAACGCTCACAAGATTTGAACTTTCGGTCTCACCGAGTTGTCAACTTCGGTCCGACCGAGATTGGTCAAATTGTGTAACGGTTGGATTTTTGTGGAGGCTATAAATACCCCTCCACCTCCTCTTCATTCGTGGAGAGAGCCATCGAAAGAACTACCACCCTACCTTACATTTCCGAGAAGAAAACTACCTACCCTTGTGTTGAGATCAAGTTGCTCCACTCCCACCATATGAAACTTGATTTCTAGCCTTCCCAAGTTGCTTTCCACTCAATCCTTTATTCCACCACAGCCAAATCATGAGGAGAGTTGAGTGTTGGGGAGATTATCATTTGAAGCACAAGAGCAAGGAGTTCATCATCACCAACACCATCTATTACCTTTTGGAGGGTGGTGCTCCTAGATTGGTTAGGTGTCGCTGGGAGCCTCCCAAGATGTGGAGTTGAACCAAGAAGTTTGTAAGGGCAAGGAGATCGCCTACTTCGTGAAGATCTACCCCGAGTAAGGCTAGTCCTCCGTGGACGAAGCCATGATGGCATAGACAAGGTTGCTTCTTCGTGGACCCTTCGTGGGTGGAGCCTCCGTGGACTCTCGCAGCCTTCCTCCGTGGGTTGAAGTCTCCATCAACGGGATTGACGATAGCACACCTATCGGAACCACGGAAAAATCTCCGGTTCCAAATTGCGCTTGTTCTTCACAATCTCTCTTACTATTTATGCAATTTACTTTCCGCTGCCCCATACTCTAGAATTGCATGTGTAGTATGTTGCTCGATTGTATGCATGATGCTTGACTTGATCTTCATTGTGAACTTGCTAAAAACTTATGTTAATCAAAAGGCATAAACTTTTATCTTGTCAAGTTGTCTAATCACCCCCCTCAGACACTCTTGCCTTTAACGATCCTACACTATACAATTGGCCTCAGAATCTGTATGACGCCTTTGAAGGTCGCCTTTATGTTTAATCCTTGAGGGGTCTATGCCCATCTTTGCATCGTATCCCGATAAAGGTGTTCAGATACGCCGCCCATCGTGACTCTCGTGAGGTGAAATCCATCGAATTGGGTCTAAAACAATGCGCGAATCCGCCATGCGGATATCGTCGGATGGTCTCTTCGATCGAAAGTGATCGGGCAAGAGGACCATGGATTGAACTTAGGGCGATCGCTCCATCGCAGATACGCCCCTTAGTGCACGCCTCGCCCTCTTGGGTATATGGGTTCAGATATCATGTTCACCGTCTGACTTGTGGGGGAAACCTTCGCCTCTACTGCTCGCGGTCGGGTCTCTTCCTCGCCGCTGTGTGCAGCCCTTGTCGTTGTTTTCGCAATTAACTTGCCTCGCTCGCTAAATACCCAACAATCTTCCTGGTGTGGTTAGCTGGTTTTCGGGGTGCCATGTATCCGCATGAGCGGTAGTATTCGGTCCAAATTGGACGGACCCGAGTGGTTCTTTGAATGGCTTCTTCCACGACCGGTTTAGAGCCCTCGAATACAGCGTTAATCGCCAGATTCTCCTTGTCGCCGCCTTAACGCCGGCTTATTTTGCTTCGACCGACCTGCCATTGTGGTCCTTAGTGTCCGGACTACCAGCATTTTTGCCGAGGTTGTTGCGGGCCAGCTAGCTATCCTCTCCCGCATGTAGCGGTCATTAATGATGTGAGGGCTGCCATGGATTTCGCTTTTCCGCCCTAGGTGCCGGGCCAGCCACCGTCATGATGTTATGTTTGAAGGCTGGAGGACCTCCGATCCCGGACAACAACAATTTGATTTTTCTTTGTTAAGAACCGGTCCGTAATTGTCCGCCGATTCGTTCCGCCGCGGATTATGTGGCTTAGGTCATCGGCGCCCGGTGGTCGGATGTATGTGCCCCGAAGTTGTCGAGAATGCGGCTTCCGTGTCCTCCCAACACCAATCGACTCCGGGCAGGCTGTTAAGCCAATGCCGTGCTGGTCCTTTAAGCTTGAGCGTAGATATTTGATGGCGGAGATCGCCACCGCAGGCCATATGGATGTGAAGGAGATAATCTTCGATCCAAACCGGGCTCGCGTGCCATCGAGGATTCAATGTTTACGGGTTTAAACCCTTCAGTGATTTGATGATCCATTACTCGCCTGAAGCATAGCGGTGCGGCGCCTCAGATTGAGCAATATCACACGTAGCTCAGGAGCATTGTCCGCGTGGTTCGCCCGCCGAGTTATCGATCCGCTCGACGGATTCGCTGTGGGTCGTGGGCGCCACGTGATCCATAAATAGATCTGATTGTCTTGCCTTATCCTCCAATATATCCCGCAAGTCCGCCTTTCCGGGTTTATACTTTTCGAGCGATGCCGGGTACGGTCTTGATGGAAGGCCCGGATGCTTCGCCGCGACCACGGGTGGTCGGTCGGTCAGACAGCGCTGGTGATGAAGGTATGTATGCTTTCTTCTAATCGGGGAGCAACTTGCTGGGTAGCTCTTGAGGGGCGTCGAAGTTCATACTTTTCGCCCGGAGGACCTCGGTCCATCTGTGCCAGCAGGTCTTGATCCCTTGAAGTCGCTGCTTTTCTTTTAGGCTATTTGTCAGGCATTAGCCGCGCTTGAAACGCCTCTGCTCGACGGGATCGCCGGCACGAAATTGGCCGCTGAGGCTTGCCTGTTGGGGAACGAGTAATTTCAAAATTTTCCACGCACACGCAAGATCATGGTGATGATATAGCAACGAGGGGAGAGTGTTGTCTACGCATTCTCGAGACCGAAGCGAAGCGCTGACACAACGTAGAGGAAGTAGTCGACGCCCTCCCGGTCCGACCGATCCAAGCACCGCTATTCGCACCTCCGAAGTTCTTGACACGCGACAGCTCGATGACGCACCTCGATCTCCAATCCAAAGAGAGGTCCGAGGGGAGTTCCACAAGACGACGGGCAGGACGATCTTGATGTTCTCTCGCCGCAGGCTTCGCCAAGCACCGCCACAATATGACCGAGGTGTAATATCGTGGAGGGGGCACCGCACACGGCTAAGGAACGATCAATGATCAACTTGTGTGTTCTAGGGTGCCCCTACCCCGTGAGATATAAAGGAGGAGGGAGGAGGTGGCTGCCCAAGGAGGGCGCCATAGGAGGAGGAAACCTACCCAAGTAGGTTTCTTTTCCTAATTCAACTTGGAGGGGAAGGAAGGAGTACTAGTAGTAGGAAGGAAGAGGGGAAGGAGAGGAAAGGGGCCCCTCCCCAATTCGGATTACTTAGGGCGCGCCTCCTTGCTCCTTCTCCTTCCTCCCACTTGGGCCCAATAAGGCCCATATACTACGGGGTTCCGAACATCCCGAGCTTCCAGATATTCCCAAACTCTCCCGAACCTTTCCTGTCCAAATATATCCGTCCAATATATCAATCTTTATGTCTCGACCATTTCGAGACTCTCGTCATGTCCGTGATCATATCCGGACTCAACAACCTTCGTACATCAAAATACATAAACTCATAATATAATCACATCGAAACCTTAAGCGCAGGATCTACGGTTCGAGAACAATGTAGACATGACCAAGACACATCTTCGTCAATAACCAATAGCGGACCCGATGCCCATATTGGTTCCTACATATTCTACGTAAGATCTTTATCGGTCAAACCGCATAACAACATACGCTGTTCCTTTGTCATCGGTATGTTACTTACCCGAGATTTGATCGCCAGATCCAATACCTAGTTCAATCTCAAGCACCGTAAGTCTCTTTACTCGCTCCGTAATACGCCATCTCATAACTAACTCATTAGTTACATGCTTGCAAGGCTTAGGTGATGAGTATTACCGAGAGGGCCTCAGATACCTCTCCACAATCGAAGTGACAATCCTAATCTCAATTATGCTAACTCAACATGTACCTTCGAAACACCAGTAGTACTCCTTTATAATCACCCAATTACGCTAGACGCTTGGTAGTACTCCAAAGTGTTCCTCCCAAACGGAGTTACACAATTTCATAGTTACGTGAACATGTATAAGTCATGAAGGAGGCAATAGCGAATACTAAACGATCAAGTGCTAAGCTAACGGATGGGTCATGTCAATCACATCATTCTCCTAATGATGTGATCCCATTTAATCAAATGACAACACATGTCTATGGTTAGGAAACATAACCATCTTTGATTAATGAGCTAGTCAACTAGAGGCATACTAGTGACTATATGTTTGTCTATGTATTCACACATGTATCATGTTTCCTGTTAATACAATTCTAGCATGAATAATAAACATTTATCATGATATGAGGAAATAAATAATAACTTTATTATTGCCTCTAGGCATACTTCCTTCAGCCTCCCACTTGCACTAGAGTCAATAATCTAGATTACATAGTAATGATTCTAACACCCATGGAGTCTTGGTGTTGATCATGTTTTGCTCGTGAGAGAGGCTTAGTCAACGGGTCTCAACATTCAGATCCGTATGTATCTTGCAAATCTCTATGTCTCCCACTTGGACTTGGTCCCAATGGAATTGAAGCGCCTTCGATGTGCTTGGTCTTCTGTGAAATCTGGATTCCTTTGCCAAGGCAATTGCACCAAGATTGTCACAGAAGATCTTCATTGGTCCCGATGCACTAGGTATGACACCTAGATCGGAAATGAACCTTCATCCGATTCCTTCATTTGCTGCTTCGTACAGCTATGTACTCCGCTTCACATGTAGATCCCGCCACGACACTTTGTTTAGAACCGCACCAACTCATAGCTCCATCGCTTAATATAAACACGATCCGGTTTGCGATTTAGAATCGTCCTCGATCGCAGGTCAAAGCTTGCATCGACGTAACCATTTACGACTCAGCTCTTTGTCACCTCCATATACGAGAAACATATCCTTAGTCCTTTTCGTATTTCAGATGTTCTTGACCGCTGTCCAAAGGATCCACTCGATTACTTTGGTACCTACCTTCCAAGCTTATTGCTAAGCATAACGCCAGTCCGTACACAAGATTGCATACATGATAGAGCCTATGGTCAAGCATAGGAACACCTTTCATTTTCTCTATCTTCCATTGTGGTCGGGCATTGAGTTTGACTCAACTTCACACTTTGTAGCACAGCAAGAATCCTTTCTTTCGCTCGATCCATTTTGAACTTTTTCAAAATTTTGTCAAGGTATGTGCTTTGTGAAAGTCCTATTAAGCGCCTTGATCTATCTCTATAGATCTTGATGCCCAATATGTAAGCAGCTTCACCGAGGTCTTTCATTGAAAACTTTTATTCAAGTATCCCTTTATGCTATCTAGAAATTCTATATCATTTCCAATTAATAATATGTCATCAACATATAAAACTAGAAATGCTACAGAGCTCCCACTCACTTTCTTGTAAATACAAAGCTTCCAAAAGTCTCAGATAAAACCATATGCTTTGATCACACTATCAAAGCGCTTATTCCAACTCCGAGATGCTTGCACCAGTCCATAAATGGAACGCTGAGCTTGCACACTTTGTTAGCACCTTTTGGATCAACAAAACCTTCAGTGCTGCATCATATACAACTCTTCTTCTAGAAATCCATTCAAGAATGCGTCTTGACATCCATTTGCCAAATTTCATAATCATGAAATGCAGCAATAGCTAACATGATTTGGACAGATTTAAGCATCGCCACGGGTGAGAAAGTCTCATCGTAGTCAAACCCTTGAACTTGTCAAAACCTTTCGCAACAAGTCGAGCTTTGTAGATGAATATTACCATCAGCGCCCTTCTTCTTAAAGATCCATTTATTCTCAATGGCTTGTCGATCATCGGGCAAGTCAACCAAAGTCCATACTTTGTTTTCATACATGGATCCCATCTCGATTTCATGGCCTCTAGCCATTTTATGAATCGGGCTCATCATCGCTTCTCATAGTTCGAGGTTCATCATGGTCAAGTAACATGACTTCCGTATAGGATTACCGCACTCACCGGTGCGGATCTTACTCCGTAGACTCCACGAGGTTCAAGAGAAACTTGATCCAAGTTTCATGATCAATATCATTAGCTTCCTCACTAATTGGTGTAGTTGTCACAGGACCGGTTCTGTGATGAACTACCTTCCAATAAGGGAGTAGATACGCTTATCTCATCAAGTTCTACTTTCCTCCCACTCACTGCTTTCGAGAGAAACTCCTTCTAGAAAGGATCCAATTTAGCAACGAAAAATCTTGCCCTTAGATCTGTGATAGAAGGTGTACCCAATAGTCTCCTTTGGGTATCCTATGAAGACACATTCGATTTGGGTTCGAGCTTATCTCGTTGAAGTTTCTTCACATAAGCATCGCAACCCCAAACTTTAAGAAACGATAACTTTGGTTTCTTGCCAAACCATAGTTCATAAGGCGCCGCCTCAACGGATTTTGATGGTGCCCTATTTAACGTGAATGCGCCGCCTCTAAAGCATAACCCCAAAACGATAGCGAATCGGTAAGAGACATCATAGATCGTACCATATCAAGTAAAGTACGATTACGACGCTCGGACACACCATTTCGCTGTGGTGTTCCTGTGGCGTGAGTTGCTAAACTATTCCACATTGTTTCAAATGTAAACCAAACTCGAACTCAAATATTCTCCTCCACGATCGATCAGAAACTTTATTTTCTTGTTACGATGATTTTCTACTTCACTCTGAAATTCTTTGAACTTTTCAAATGTTTCGCATTTGTGCTTTATCAAGTAGATATACCTATATCTGCTCAAATCATCCGTGAAGGTGAGAAAATAACGATATCCGCCACGAGCCTCAACATTCATCGGGCCACATACATCTCAGATGTATGATTCCCAACAAATCTGTTTCTTCTCCATAGATCCGGAGAACGTGTTTTTGTCATCTTGCCCATGAGGCACGGTTCGCAAGTACCAAGTGATTCATAATCAAGTGATTCCGTAAGTCCATCAAGATGGAGTTTCTTCATGCTTTACATCGATATGACTCTAAACGGCAAGCTACACAAATATGTTGCACTATCATTATCAACTCGCATCTTTTGGTTTCAACATTATGAATATGTGTATCACTAATATCGAGATTCAATAAAATAGACCACTCATCAAGGGTGCATGACCATAAAAGATATTACTCATATAAATAGAACAACCATTATTCTCCGATTTAAATGAATAACCGCCTCGTGATCAAACAAGATCCAGATATAATGTTCATGCTCAACGCAGTACTAAATAACAATTATTCAGTGTCTAAAACTAATCCCGATGGTAGATGTAGAGGTAGCGCATCAATCGCGATCACATCGACTTTGGAACCATTTCCCACGCCAAGATCGTCACCTCGCCCTTAGCTAATCTTCGCTAATCCAGAGTCCCCTGCTTCGAAGTTGCAAATGTTAGCAATGTAACCAGATCAAATACCCAAAAGCATCGCGAGCATTAGTAAGGTACACATCAATAACATGTATATCACATATACCTTTGTTCACTTTGCCATCCTTCTTATCCGCCAAATACTTGGGGCAGTTCCACTTCCAAAGGTCCAAACCGCTTGCAGAGAAGCACTCGGGCCAGCTTAGGTCCGATTTCTGGTTTTTCTCTTGAGCAGCAACTTGTTTGCTGTTCTTTTGAAGTTCCCTTCTTCTTCCTTTTGCCCTTCTTCTTGAAACTAGTGGTCTTGTCAACCATCAACACTTGATGCTCCTTGATTTCTACCTCCGCGCTTTAGCATCGCTAAGAGCTCGAATAGTCTTGTTCATCCCTTGCATATTATAGTTCATCACAAAGCTCTTGTAGCTTGGTGGCGTGATTGGAGAATTCGTCAATGACGCTATCATCCTGAAGATTAACTCCCATTGAATCAAGTGATTATTATACCTGCACATTTTGAGTATATGCTCACCGATGTAATCGTTATCCTCCATCTTGCAACTGTAGAACTTATTGGAGACTTCATATCTCTCAATCCGCATTTGCTTGAAATATTAACTTCAACTCCCGAACATCTCATATGCTCCATGACGCTCAAAACGTCGTTGAAGACCCGTTCTAAGCCGTAGCATGGCACATCTAACTATAGAGTAGTCATCACCTTTGCTCGCCAGACGTTTAATGTCGCTGGCCAGCATCAAGAAGAGGTTCGCACCCAAAGGTGCTTCCAGACGAATTTTTCTCAGGCAAAGAATGAGGATAATCTCAAAGTTAACGACCCAATTCGTAATGGCTACCATCATCTTTCAACTTTGCTTTCAAGGAACGCATTAAAATTCAACGTAACAACAAAGACGAGCCATCTATCTACAAACAAACATAGACAAGCAAAATACTATCAGTACTAAGTTCATGATAAATTTAAGTTCAATTAATCATATTACTAAAGAACTCCCACTTAGACGTACATCTCTAGTCATCTAAGTGATCACGTGATCCAAATCAACTAAACCATGTCCCATCATCACGTGAGATGGAGTAGTTTCAATGGTGAACATCTCTATGTTGATCATATCTACTATATGATTCACGCCGACCTTTCAGCCTCCGTGTTCCGAGGCCATATCTCAGATATGCTAGGCTCGCAAGTATAACTCGAGTATTCAAGGTGCAACTGCTTTGCACCCGCTGTATTTGAACGTAGAGCCTATCACACCCGATCATCACATGGTGTCTCAAGACGAAGAACTTTCGCAACGGTGCATACCAGTGGAGAACACTTTTGATAATTAGTGAGAGATCATCTAAAATGCTACCGCCAATCAAAGCAAGATAAGATGCATAAAGGATAAACATCACATGCAATCAATATAAGTGATATGATATGGCCATCATCATCTTGTGCTTGTGATTCCATCTCCAGCACCGCCGTGATCACCATCGCCACCGGCGCGACACCTTGATCTCCACCGTAGCATCGTTGTCGCTTATGCCATCTATTGCTTCTACGACTATCGCTACCGCTTAGAGATAAAGTAAAGCAATTATTGTGGCATTTGCATTTCATACAATAAAGCGAATAACCATATGGTTCTCGCCATTGCCGATAACTTCGTTACAAAACATGATCATCTCATACAATAAAATATAGCATCACGCCTTGGCCATATCACATCACAACATGCCCAAAGCAAAACAAGTTAGACGCCCTACTTTGTTGTTGCAAATTTTACGTGGCTGCTACGGGCTTAGCAAGAACCGTTTTACTCACGCATCAAAACCACAACGATAGTTTGTCAAATAGACTCCGCTTTAACCTTCACAAGGACCAAGCGAAGCCACACTTTCTTCAACTAAAGTTGGAGAAACAAACACCGCTTAGTCACCGTGCAAAGCACGGCAGTAAACCAGCCTCGCTAAGAAACGCATAATGTTGGTCCGGCCGCTTCATCCAACAATACCGCTGAACCAAAGTATGACATGCCGGTAGGCAAGATGACTTATATCGTCCCACAACTCATTTGTGTTCTACTCGGCATATAACATCAACACATAAAACCTAGGCTCGGATGCCACCGCTGGGGGAACGAGTAATTTCAAAATTTTCCTACGCACACGCAAGATCATGGTGATGATATAGCAACGAGGGAGAGTGTTGTCTATGTACCTCGTAGACCGAAGCGAAAGCGTTGAAACAACGAGAGGAAGTAGTCATACGCCCTCCGGTCCGACCGATCCAAGCACCGCATTCGCACCCGAAGTTCTTGACACGCCGCAGTACCTGATGACGCACTCCCGATCTCCAATCCAAGAGAGGCCCGAGGGGAGTTCCACAAGACGACGGCGGCAGGACGATCTTGATGTTCTCCCGCCGCAGGCTTCGCCAAGCACCGCTACAATATGACCGAGGTGTAATATCGGAGGGGGCACCGACACGGCTAAGGAACGATCAATGATCAACTTGTGTGTTCTAGGTGCGCCTCTACCCCTGAGATATAAAGGAGGGAGGGAGGAGGGGGCTGCCCAAGGAGGGCGCTGCCTAGAGGAGGAAACCTACTCCAAGTAGGTTTCCTCTTTTCCTAATCCAACTTGGAGGGAAGGAAGGAGTACTAGTAGTAGGAAGGAAGAGGAAGGAGAAAGGGGGGGGGCCCCTCCCAATTCGGATTAGCTTGGGCGCGCCTCCTTTGCTCCTTCTCCTTCCCACTTGGGCCCAATAAGGCCTATATACTTTACGGGGTTCCAGAACCTCCTGAGTCCCAGATATTCCCAAACTCTCCCGAACCTTTCCTGTCCAAATATATCCGTCCAATATATCAATCTTTATGTCTCGACCATTTCGAGACTCCTCGTCATGTCCGTGATCATATCCGGGACTCAACAACCTTCGTACATCAAAATACATAAACTCATAATATAACTCACATCAAACCTTAAGCTGCAGGACTTACGGTTCGAGAACACTTAGACATGACCAAGACACGCTTCGTCAATAACCAATAGCGGGACCTCGATGCCCATATTGGTTCCTACATATTCTACGAAGATCTTTATCGCCGTCAAACCGATAACAACATACGCTGTCCCTTTGTCATTGGTATAGCATTTACCCGAGATTTGATCGCCCAGATCCAATACCTAGTTCAATCTCGCACGTAAGTCTCTTTACTCGCTCGTAATACGCCATCTCATAACTAACTCATTAGTTACATGCTTGCAAGGCTTAGGTGATGAGTATTACCGAGAGGGCCCAGAGATACCTCTCTCCATAATCGGAGTGACAAACTCTAATCTCAATTATGCCAACTCAACATGTACCTACTAAACACCCATAGTACTTCTTTATAATCACCCGCTTACGCCAGACGCTTGGTAGTACCCAAAGTGTTCCTCCGTAAACGGAGTTACACAATTCCATAGTTACAGAACATGTATAAGTCATGAAGGAAGCAATAGCGTATCACTAAACGATCAAGTGCTGCTAACGGATGGGTTTATGTCAATCACATCATTCTCCTAATGATGTGATCCCATTTAATCAAATGACAACACATGTCTATGGTTAGGAAACATAACCATCTTTGATTAATGAGCTAGTCAAGTAGAGGCATACTAGTGACTATATGTTTGTCTATGTATTCACACATGTATCATGTTTCCGTTAATACAATTCTAGCATGAATAATAAACATTTATCATGATATGAGGAAATAAATAATAACTTTATTATTGCCTCTAGGGCATACTTCCTTCAAATGATCTACAATCCCTAGAAGGCATTTTACATGTCATTTTAAAATACATCACAAATTCGATGGATTCTCTTCAATCCCGCCTAACAAGGTTTAATTTAAACCGCTGGGAATACTTTAGCGCCAACTCTACTTGGCCGCATATTGCTCACATGGATCTCCTTCCCATCGGGCCCCACAGGTCCCACTCGCCTTGTGGTTCGGATCCGCCTTCTTGTACCGCTGCCTTCACTATAGCCGTGCTCCTAGTGCCTTGACGGCAGCCGAATCTTCCACAGACGAAAGCGCCTGCCGCCCCCGCTTCCGCAAGCCTCCAAGGCCCTCGGTAGGGAGATGGACAGCCATAAGGCCTGGGCGACGCCACTCATCGCCGCAAACACGTCGCAGCTTGCACCACGAAGTTGGTCACCCGTGAATCGCATTTGTTCCCAGGCACTGTGAGCACACCCTCAACATTTGCTAATCGATTTCTCCCGGATTCTTCTTTTCAAAAGAGTCCCGT
>JAHHZJ010008409.1:0-11811 GCA_021437245.1 Aegilops speltoides | reverse complement strand
ATTCCTAATATATCTTCAAGTCATTTAAAACATGTGATGATCACCAGATGCCCGCTTATATAAATATATATACCTCGCCGGTGTTTGTTGTTTTAGGATCATGTTCGTCATCGTTATAATCATTCATGACTTCGCCATGATCGAATATCATATCACCTCTCCGTGTTGTTTAGAAATTCGAGCATAATCTTCTTCATTTCGATTATCATCCGCTCATGATCATATCGAATATGGTCTGTTCTCCCTCTCTCGGTATTGTTCCGCCATAGCTTTTGTTTAACTAATCCAAAAGAAATATAAAACAATTTAGTATTCAAATTCAATAATAGATATAATCAATACATCGCCCGTAATAATAGATATAATCAATACATCATCTCAAATAATATATAATATTGAATAGTACATCACGCTATTAGCTAATAAAGATCAAATACTAGAGAATCTAGGACACTCATGTTCCTCCGGCGGGCAATGGACACCCAAAGAGAAGGAACCTCACAGATCATAGCTGAAGCGAGATCCTCAAGATATCGCCACGTATTGGAGAACTCTGCCGCCTCTAACGCAACCATGTAGCGATGGACGGTCTCGCCCTCCTCCCGACACGGTGACGCATCACCTCCGCGGGCCGGGTCCCTCCGCACCAAATCGCCCACGCTAACGCCACCAAACGAGATCGGGTCGACGATCGACCCGGCCGGTTCTCGTTGCCAAGCGGCGCTCTCCAAGCAGCACCTCCTAGTGCCAGTTCGGCAGAGCTCAATGACATGGTCGGTGGACGTCATAGGACGGGTCGACGGTGAGGATGCGGCCGGCATCGCCGAGAACAAATACTAGCTATATGCCCGCAAAAAGTAACATTTTTTAATGATTGATTTTGATAACTAAAATTTCTAACATTTGATATATATAACTAACATTTCTATAACATTTCTAACAATGCTGTATATAACTAACATTTCTATAACATTTCTAATATTTCTATAACTAAAAACAGAAAAAATTATAACATTTCTATATATATAACTAACATTTTTATAACTATTTCTATAACTAAAAACAGAAAAATTTCTAACAATTCTAACTTTTTATAACTATATATTTCTATAACTAAAAACAAAAAATTTCTACAATTTCAAACATTTCTAACAAATCTAATAATTCTAACATTTCTAACTATTTCTAAAAACAGAAAATGTCTAACAATTTCTTAAAAACAGAAAAATCTATAACTAAAATGTATGGTAAAGGCTATCAACCGCCGGTTAGGCGAGAGGCGACGGGCGACGGCGACGGGACGGTCGACGTAGGCGGCACGACGGGCGAGCGTTTACGGGACGGGACGACGGTGGCAGGCTATAGGGCGGCGACGAAGACGGCGACGGGCGGCGACGACGGGACGGGCGGCGACGACGGGACGGGCGGCATGACGGGACGGAAGGCGACGGAAGGCGACGACGGGACGGGCGGCGATGACGGACGGCGGCGACGGGGGCGACGACGGGACGGCGGCGATAAGGCGACGGGCGGCAGGGCGGACGTGCAGCAGAGAGAAGAAGCAGAGGGAGATGAGAAACGATTAAATTTTGAAGTGTTTATTTATAGAGGTACTTTTAGTACCGTTGGAGCCACCAACCGTACTAAAGGTCTGTTGCTGTGCCAGCGGCGGAAGCGACCCTTTAGTACCGGTGGTGGCACAACTGGTATTAAGGCCCCTTTAGTACCGGTTTGTGCCACGACCCGGCATTAAGGGGTGCTAAGGCAAAGCGTGCGGAAGTTTTTCCCACCTTGTTAGTCGAGGGCTACCGTGACCGGTTTATAAGCCTCAAGGGTAGCCTCTCGAGCTCCTTCCTAATCGAGCCTACTCGGCCTACCTGTCCTCTCGCTTGTTGCCAACTCGGCCTTCAAGGGCCCTGCATCCTGCCCGATGAAAGGTTGTGTCGCTAGTCGATGCAGCCGCTGGCCCAGGGCATGGGCTTTTTTTCTTAATTTTTTTGCTTTTATTTTTTGTTTTATTTATTTTTGACTTGTTTTTGTTGTATTTAGAGTTTCTTTGTGAATATTTTTGCTTTAGGTACAAAAAATTACAAACTCTCTGTTAGTGCCCGTAGATTTCAAATTTGAATAGTTTAAATTTTGAATTATTTGAAAATTTGTGTGAATCACTAGTTTGTGAATAACTTAACTTTGAAAAAAGTTTTTTCAGTGATTCTTTTTTCTTATGTTCAATATTAGTGTGTTTTATCATTATATTCAATTTAGTAATGCTTAGGTTATTTAAAAATGAAATGCCTTTGTAACAATTCAGTTTTCGCTTGAAACCCCGACATTCAAAGTGATTGTCCATTTTGTACACGGCGCATCCAGTTTTTGCTGAACCTCTCTACTTTCTTGCACATGCTATTTGTATGAAATTATGATACTATGCCAACTTTCAACCTTTTCGAGTTCATTTGAATTGCTTTTCAATTTCAGGGTCATTTAGCTATGGAAAAATCAAGAAATGCATGAAAAGAATTTTTTGCACATAAAATTTCTTCGCTTCAAATGCCAAACACATAACTACCCTAACTATTACGATATTCCTCCCGGGTGTGAAACATGTAAGAAAGTGATGATAGTGAAGCCGATCACATCCCAGATCTTTGGTGTGAAACTTTTTCAAGGTGTCCCTTTGCGCCAGAACCATGGAAAATCTTCATCATTTAACGGGATGCTCGGGTCAATATTCACCGTGAATGGAGCAATTTCATCAAACTTTTCATAATCTTCCGACTTGTCTGTCTTGTCATCCACTCCCACGATGTTTCTCTTCCCGTAAAGAACTATGTGCCGCTTTGGCTCATCGCACGATGCATTCGCTTCTTATCTTTTTCTTTTTCTTGGCTTGGTACACATGTCCTTCACATAGAAAACCCGTACACATCATTGGCTAGGACGAGGTCTGCCGCATACGCAAGATTGTTGAGATCCACTGCTGTCATTCTCATCAAGGGTCTTCCGTTACTCGCCAGGTCATATCGACCCATTTGCACCAAACAAAAGGACCTTTATACCACATCGATAGTCAAGTTCCCATATGTCCTGTGATATAACCATAATATGTTTCTTTCCCATCTTGGTTTCGTGATCAAAGTGACACCACTGCTTTGGTTAGTGCTCTTCTTATCTTGGGCAATCGTAAAATGTATTACCATTTATCTCGCACTTTGAAAGTCATTATATTCAAGATGGTAACTCGAACAGCAAGTACATGTCATCTTCAATAGAGGTGGCATGCATGGTAGTGGTTCCGCAACTGGGCCAGTAAACTCCCGGTTTGTTCAAGGGTGTTTGGAGCGTAGCAAATTCTTGTGTTCATCCATATACGGAGCTACCAAGGTGGAATTTCAGAGAACTGTAGTGTGCTTCAAAGGAGAGAATGTCACCCATACATATTATTTGTTCCTCCTAGCGGCCTTTTTCCATCCATCCGCCTTATGCCGCGATTCAGAACACCAATCGGCTTAAGGTCGAATAAAGTCAATACAAAACTCAATGACCTCCTCATTTTGATGGCCCTTGGAGATGCTTCCTTCGCCTAGCACGGTTATGAACATATTTCTTTAAGACTCCCATGAACCTCTCAAAGGGGAACATTGTTGGAAATATGCCCTAGAGGCAATAATAAAAGTATTATTATATTTCTTGTTCATGATAATTGTCTTTATTCATGCTATAACAGTATTATCCGGAAATCGTAATACACGGTGAATACATAGACCACAATATGTCCCTAGTGAGCCTCTAGTTGACTAGCTGCCAGATCAAGAGATAGTCATGGTTTCTCGCTATGGACATTGGATGTCGTTGATAACGGATCACATCATTAGGAGAATGATGTGATGGACAAGACCCAATCCTAAGCATAGCACAAAGATCGTAGTTCGCTTGCTAGAGCTTTTCCAATGTCAAGTATCTCTTCCTTAGACCATGAGATCGTAACTCCTGGATACCGAGGAGTGCTTTGGTGTATCAAACGTCACAACGAATCGGGTGACTATAAAGGTGCACTATGTATCTCCGAAGTGTTCTGGGTTGACACGGATCGAGATCGATTTGTCACCCGCGTAAATGGAGAGGTATCTCGGCCCACTCGGTAGGACAACATCATATCGTGCACAATGTGACCAAGGGGTTGATCACGGATGATGTGTTACGGAACGAGTAAAGAGACTTGCCGGTAACGAGATTGAACAAGGTATCGTATACCGACGATCGAATCTCGGCAAGTGCAATACCGCTAGACAAAGGGAATTGTATACGGATTAATTGAGTCCTTGACATCGTGGTTCATCCGATGAGATCATCGGGAACATGTGGGAGCCAACATGGGTATCCAGATCCCGCTGTTGGTTATTGACCGAGAACGCCTCGGCCATGTCTACATGTCTCCCGAACCCGTAGGGTCTACACACTTAAGGTTCGATGACGCTAGGGTTATAAAGGAAGTTTGTATGTGGTTACCGAATGTTGTTCGGAGTCCCGGATGAGATCCCGGACATCACGAGGAGTTCCGGAATGGTCCAGAGGTAAAGATTTATATATGGGAAGTCCTATTTTGGCCACCGGAAAATGTTCGGGATTTTCGGTATTGTACCGGAAGGTTCTAGAAGGTTCCGGAGTGGGGCCCACCTGCATGGGGGACCCACATGAACGTGGGTAGTGGGGAATGACCCCACACCCCTGGTCAATAAGACCAAGATCCCCTTAGAAGGAATAAGATCATATCCCAAGGGATAAGATCAAGATCCCAAAAGGGGGATAATAATCTGGGGAAGGAAATGATGGGATTTCTTTCTCCCACCTTGGCCAACGCCCCAATGGACTTGGAGGGCAAGAAACCAGCCCTCCACTCCTATGTATAGTGGGAGGCGATGGGAGCTAACCACGGTTCTCGCGCAGCCCTCCCCTCCCAAGTCCTCCTCCTCTCTCGGTGCTTGGTGAAGCCTTGCAGATTGCCACGCCTCCACCACCACCACGCCTGTCAGGCTGCTGGATGGAGTCTTCTCAACCTCTCCTCTCTCCTTGCTGGATCAAGGCATGGGAGACGCCACCGGCTGTACGTGTGTTGAACGCAGAGGTGCCGTCTGCTCGCACTAGGATCTCCGGTGATTTGGATCACGATTGCTACGACTTCTTCAACCCCGCTCTCTTGAACGCTTCCTCTTAGCGATCTACAAGGGTATGTAGATGCACTCTCCTTCCCTCGCTGTAGTCTCCATGGATAGATCTTGGTGACTCGAGGAAAATTTTGAATTTCGCCACGCTCCCAATAGTGGTATCGAGCTAGGTCTATTGCGTAGATTCTTTGCACGAGTAGAACACAAAGTAGTTGTGGGCGTTGATTTTGTTCAATATGCTTACTACATTAGTCCAATCTTGTTCCGATGGTATTGTGGGATGAAGCGGCCGGACCGACCTTACACGCATTTTACGTGAGACAGTTCCACTGATTGACATGCACTTGGTGCATAAGGTGGCTAGCGGTGCCGCCTCCCACTTTAGTCTGAACGGATTCGATGAAAAGGGTCCTTATGAAGGATAAATAGCAATTGGCATATCACGTTGTGGTTTTGTGTAGGTAAGAAACGTTTGTTAGAAACCCATAGCAGCCATCAGAAACATGCAAACAACAATTAGAGGACGCCTAACTTGTTTTTGCAGGTATGCTATGTGATCCGATATGGCCAATAAGAATGTGATGAATGATATGTGATGTATGAGATTGATCATGTTCTTGTAATAGGAATCACGACTTGCATGTCGATGAGTATGACAACCGCAGGAGCCATAGGAGTTGTCTTAATTTATTGTATGACCTGGTCATTGAACAACGCCATGTAATTACTTTACTTTATTGCTAACCGAGCCATAGTAGTAGATGTAATAAGTTGGAGACAACTTCATGAAGACACGATGATGGAGATCATGATGATGGAGATCATGGTGTCATGGGTGACGATAATGATCATGGAGCCCAAGATGGAGATCAAAGGAGAAAATGATATTGGCCATATCATGTCACTATTTGATTGCATGTGATGTTTATCATGTTTATGCATCTTGTTTACTTAGAACGACGGTAGTAAATAAGATGATCCTTCAAAAAATTTCAAGAAGTGTTCTCTCAATGCACCCTAAAGTTCGTCCCTAAGCACCACGTGATGATCGGGTGGATGGATTCTTATGTTCACATACAACGGTGTAAGACAGATTTACACCGGAAACACTGTGGTTGACTTGACGAGCCTAGTGAGAAGGCCTCGAACACAAGAGACCGAAAGGTCGAGCATGAGTCATATAGTAGATACGATCAACATGAAGATGTTCACCGATGATGACTAGTTGCTCACGTGATGATCGGACACGGCCTAGTTGACTCGGATCATGTAATCACTTAGATGACTAGAGGGATGTCTACTCGAGGGGAGTTCATAAGATGAACTTAATTATCCCAACATAGTCAAAAGATCTTTGCAAATTATGTAGTAAGCTCGCTTTAGTTCCACTGCTTAGATATGTTCCTAGAGAAAATATAGTTGAAAGTTGATAGTAGCGATTATGGAAGAGAAAGCTTATGTCCTTAATGCACCGCCACAGGGAACCCCAAACGCCGCTTGTGGATGTTATAACATCGCATAACCTTTTGATAACTACGTGATAGTTCTTAAACGGTTTAGAGTTGAGGCACCAAAGACGCAAACGTCACGTAACATATGAGATGTTTCGAGGGCTGAAATTGAAATTTCAGGCTCGTGCCTCACGCCAAGAGGTATGAGACCTCCCGATTTTTTAGCCTGCAAACTAAGGTAGAAATGCTCAATCGTTGAGCTTGTGCTGATTGTCCGGCAACAATCACTTGAATCGAGGGATTTGATCTTCCGAGAGATAGTGATGTTTCTCCAAAGTCATTGCCACCAAGCTGCTAGAGCTTCGTGATGAGCTATAACATATCGGGATAGATATGATGATCCTTGAGGTATTCGCATGTTTGACATCGTGAAAGTAGAAATCAAGAAGGAGCATCAATTGTTGATGGTTGGTGAAACCACTAGTTTCAAGAAGGGCAAGGGCAAGAAGGGATACTTCATGAAACGGCAAATCACCGCTCTAGTGAAGAAACCCAAGGTTGAACCCAAACCCAGACTAAGTGCTTCAAATAAGGGAACAACCACGAGCGGAATTACCCTAGATACTTGGTAGATGAGAATGGTAAGGTCGATAGAAGTATATTGACATACATTATGTTAATGTGTACTTTACTAGTACTTAGTAGCACGGGTATTAGATACCGTTCTGCTAAGTGTTAGTAACTCAAATAAAAGCTACTAATATACGGAAACTAGCTAAAGGTGAGCGACGATATATGTTGGAAGTGTTTCCAGGTTGATGTGATCAAGCATCACACGCCTCTACCATCGAGATTTGGTTTTATGCGATAGACATGATTGGATTATGTCTATCGCAATACGGTTATTCATTTAAGGAGAATAATGGCTCTATTTATTTGAATAACACCTTCAATGGTCTTACGCCTAAAGGAATCTCGATCGAGTGATACAATTTTCATGCCAAAAGATATAAGATAGTAATGATAGTACCACTTACTTGTGGCACGCCATGTAAGTCATTTGGTTAAACGCATCAAGAAGCTCCATGTTGATGGATCTTTGACTCACTCTTTTGAAAAGTTTGAGACATGCTAACCATGTCTATTGGTATGCCATGAAGAAACTCCATGGATGGATCGCTTGGACTCACTTGATTTTGAACCACTTGAGATATGCAAATCATCAATGGGCAAGATGACTAAAAGCCTCATTTTCAAGAAGATAGAACAAGATAGCAACTTGTTGGAAGTAACACTTTTGATGTGTGCAATCCAATGAGTGCCGAGGCATGCAAAGGAATATCGTATGTTCTTACTTCACAAATGATTCGAGTAGATTTTGAGTATATTTACTTGATGAAACACAAGTCTGAATTATTGAATGGTTCAAGTAATTTCAGAGTGAAGTTGAAGATCATCGTGACAAGAGGATGATCATAGAGATGAGTATATGAGTTACTTAACTTTGGCACGCAATTAAGAATTGTGGAAATTGTTTCACAATTAATATACCGAACACCATAGTGTGATGGTGTTCCAACATCATAGTTGCATCCTACGATATGGTGCCACTATGATGTCTCTTATCGAATTACCACTATCGCTTATGGGTTAGGCATTAGAGACAACCAATTCACTTTAAATACGGCACCACGAATTCCTGAGATGACACCGATGAACTATGGTTTAGAGAAACCTAAGCGTCATTTCTTAAATGTTTGGGGTGACGCTTTTAAAAAGTTTGTTGATAAGCTCGAACCCAAAGCGGAAAAATGCATCTTCATAGGACACCCAAAACAGTTGGGTATACCTCCTAATTCCGATCCAAAGCAATATGGATTGTTTTTGAATCGGGTCCTTTCGAGGAAAAGTTTGTCTCAAAAGTTGAGGGAGGATGGTGGAGACTTGATATGGTTATTGAACCATTACTACAACTAGTGTAGGGGCGGAAGTTGTTCCGTGGCACCTACACCAATTGAAGTAGAAGCTATGATAGTGATCATGAAACCGGATCAAGTCACACTGTCGAGGGTGACAAGGATGCGATCGCTTAAGAGTGGTACAAGAATCATTCTTAAGGCATTTGTAGACAACAAAAACCCACGAGCTATGGAGAAGCAATGGTGGGCCCAATTCCAACAAATGGCTAGAAGCCATGAAACCGAGATAGGATCTATGTATCGTAACAAAGCATGGACTTTGGTGGACTTGCCCGATGATCGCAAGCCATTGAGATAAATGGATCTTTAAGAAGAAGACGGACGGGAGGTAATGTCACCGCCTATGAAGCTCGACTTGGGGGAGTTTTTCACAAGTTCAAAGAGTTGACTACGGGAGATTTTCTCATCCGTAGCGATGCTTAAGTCCGCTAGACATTATGCATTTATGAAATCCAGATGGATGTCAAAACGAGTTTCCTTGCCCTTGAAGGAAAGGTTGTATTGATACAATCCAAAGTTCTTGTCGATCATAAGGATGCTAAAGGTATGCTAGCTCCAGGATCCTTTAAGGACCGGAGTAAGCATCTGAGTTGGAATATGTACTTTGATAAGATGATCAAAGATTTTGGGTTTATACAAATTTATGAGAAACTTGTATTTCCAAAGAAGTGAGGAGCACTATAGAATTTCGTGAGTATATGTTATTGACATATTGTTGATCGTAAATGATGTAGAATTTTCGAAAGCATATAGGGTTATTTGAAAAGTGTTTTTCAATGGAAAACCGGACATTGAGCATCAAGATCTATGAGGATAGATCAAAACGCTAATGGTACTTTCAAATGGATATATTTTAACATGATCTTGAAGGTGTTCAAGATGGATCACCAAAGAAGGAGTTTTGCCCGACATGTAAGGTTGAAGTTAAGACTTAAAGCTCACCACCAGAAGAGAGAGAAAGGACAAGGTCGCCCCTATGCTTTATACATAGGCTCTAAGATGCTATGCCGGTACCGACCAAGGTGCCTTGCCATGAGTCACAAAAGAATGATCCAGAATGGATCATTGGACAGCGTCAAAATTTGTTCTTGGAGTAAATAAGACATGTTTTCGATTATGGAGGTGATAAAGAGTTCACGAAAGGATTACGCCGATGAAACTTTAACACCTATCCGAGTGACTCGAGTAGCAAACCGGAACGATAGTGGAGCAACTATTTGGAATAGCTCCAAGGAGCGTGGAAGCAGATTTAATAATGATAGAGATTTATGGAAACGGATCAATGTTGCCATGGACTAAAACCCTCTTGCAAGCAAAACATGATCAAACCCTAACTCATTGAGTCTTAAACACATGATGATGTGAACTAGTTTAGTGACACTAGTAAACTTTGGTTGGTCACATGGTGATGTGACCGTCAATGTTAATCACATGGAGATGTGAACTAGATTATTGACCTTGAAAATTTAAATATCCCTAGAGGCAATAATAAAAGTATTATTATATTTCCTTGTTCATGATAATTGTCTTTATTCATGCTATAACCGATTATCCGGAAATCAATACACGGTGAATACATAGACCACAATATGTCCCTAGTGAGCCTCTAGTTGACTAGCTCACAGATCAACAGATAGTCATGGTTTCCTGGCGGACATTGGATGTCGTTGATAACGGATCACATCATTGGAGAATGATGTGATGGACAAGACCCAATCCTAAGCATAGCACAAAGATCGTAGTTCGCTTCAGAGCTTTTCCAATGTCAAGTATTCTTCCAGACCATGAGATCGTAACCCGGATACCGAGGAGTGCTTTGGTGTATCAAACGCCACAACGAATCGGGTGACTATAAAGGTGCACCATATCTCCGTGTTCAGGGTTGACACGGATCGAGATGATTTGTCACCCCGTAAACGGAGAGGTATCCGCCCACTGTAGGACATCATTACGTGCACAATGTGACCAAGGGGTTGATCACGGATGATTGTTGAACGAGTAAAGAGACTTGCCGAACGAGATTGAACAAGGTATTGGTATACCACGATCGAATCTCGGCAAGTGCAATACCGCTAGACAAAGGGAATTGTATACGGATTAATTGAGTCCTTGACATCGTGGTTCATCCGATGAGATCATCGGAAATGGGAGCCAACATGGGTATCCAGATCCCGCTGTTGGTTATTGACCGGAGAACGCCTGCATGTCTACATGTCTCCCAACCCGTAGGGTCTCACACTTAAGGTTCCGGGACGCTTAGGGTTATAAAGGAAGTTTGTATGTGGTTACCGAATGTTGTTCGAGTCCCGGATGAGATCCCGACATCCGAGGAGTTCCGGAATGGTCCGGAGGTAAAGATTTATATATGGAAGTCCTATTTTGGCCACCGAAAATGTTCGGATTTTTCGGAGACCGAAGGTTCTAGATGGTTCCGGGGGGCCCACCTGGATGGGGGGACCCACATGAACTTGGGTAGTGGGGAATGACCACACCCCGGTCAACAAGACAAGATCCCCTTAGAAGGAATAAGATCATATCCCAAGGATAAGATCAAGATCCCAAAAGGGGGATAAAACGGGGAAGGAAATGATGGGATTTCTTTCTCCCACCTTGGCCAACGCCCCAATGGACTTGGAGGGCAAGAAACCACCCCTCCACCCTATGTATAGTGGGAGGCGATGGGAGCTAACCACTTCGCGCAGCCCCCCTCCCAAGTCCTCCTCCTCCGGGTGCTTGGTGAAGCCCGCAGATTGCCACGCCTCCACCACCACCACGCCGCCGGTTGCTTGGATGGAGTCTTCTCAACCCTCCCTCTCCTTGCTGGATCAAGGCATGGGAGACGCCACCGGCTGTACGGGTGTTGAACGGGAGGTGCCGTCTGCTCGCACTAGGATCTCCGGTGATTTGGATCACATTTACGACCTTCAACCCCGTTTTCTTGAACGCTCGCTTAGCATCTACAAGGGTATGTAGATGCACTCTCCTTCCCTCGCTAGTTCTCCATGGATAGATCTTGGTGACCAGGAAATTTTGAATTTCTGCCACGCCCCCAACAAACATATTGTGTAGAAAACAGAACCAAAACGTTAATCTCTTCATAGGTGAACTAGGACGGTGTCATGATGTTGAAGAAGGATGGTGGGAACACCAACTTGAAACCGACAAGACATTGCACCAAATCATTCCGAACCTTGGTATGATTTTTGATCGACACCT